>ML106292.1:38088-76292 GCA_003697995.1 Taxidea taxus jeffersonii | reverse complement strand
TATATATATATAGAATTAAATAGTACATATATATATGTATGTATGCTGGTAGAAGTTTGGAGAGTGGTTTAAGTAGTATGTGTCATAGTCTCATAGTGACAGTAAGGAGGGAAGAAAATAGTAGGACATATTGGAGACTGTCCCAAACCTCTCCCCTCCCCTCTCTTCATCCTATTCTCTGTAGGAGCTGCCCCACATTGGTTCCAGTCTCCTCACAGCTCTGGCTTACTACATGTTCTTTTTAGTTGCAAATCCCAACAAATTTCCAACTTTTAGGTAGATTAATTTAACTACTCTTAGCAACTCTAGATTTACCTTTTCATATTATTTTAATCAACACTTCAGAGACCTAGGATAAAAGAGGTTAATGCAGAAATGTCCCTGGAGGATATATTTGTGTGTGTGTTGAATATTGTTACTACCATAATTTTTGTTTCTGTTATAAACATAAGTAATGTAATTATAAACTTATTTTTAGTTACTTCAGTAATTTCATATGAAACATCACCCTTTTGTGTGTTAATATGCTGTGTGTATTAATGTGCTATAATGGTCACATTATTTGCTGTAAGATATATATAAACAGTGTTATATAAACTGATAAAGGTAGCAGGGGTCTGTATGTAGGCGAACTGCTCAGAGAGGGCTCCTGGCACTTATTAGATCAGGCTTAAAATTTCCAGTCGGGCCAGGGGAGATGAGCCAGACAGTCAGTGACTGATCACTGTAGACTAAAATAACCAAGAGGAGGCAGGCTCAGGCAATCTAGCACATCAGCAGGGTATACTAGGATAAAGGATAGATTTCTTGTGACAGGAAAGGTGGTTTTCAGTGTTGAAAGCTAGGATATTGGAAAAAAAAAACACTGATGATAGTTAATGGAGTTTACAGGAATGGTCACCAGATTTCTCTGCTCTAAGGTAATTTTATTTTTCCCCTTTCTGTAACCTTTATTGTTTGGACATAGCCTGTAAATCCAGCCCACATTCAGGTGGGTAGGAGACATTAAGCTCCACCTCCTGGAGTAGGGAGTACTTATGTTTACTACTTGGAATTCTTCTATAAGGTAGATTTATCTCTTCTCTCCTATTTATTTTTTATTTTGGGTCATAATCCAGATACTTTGTTATTTACTTTGTTACTAAAATTGAACCATTTTGGTCATTGGGAACTCTAAGATTGGCTTCTGTGTCAGTTTGATGGGCCTGTGACTTTGTCTTTTTCAGTACTTCCTTCTTTTCTGGACATAAGGATTTAAGGATTTAGGCAGTTATCTTCAAAAGTTGACGTACTACAAAATGTAATTATTACTGAGATAAAATTTGTCAGAATAAATGATTCAGTTTAGTTAAATGCAGATTTCATTTTTCATGATCTTAACCATTATTTCTGTTAATGTTATCTTCTTATTTGATTAGTAAACCTCTAAACACACCCAAGTAGAATAAAAATGTGTACTTATGTTTAATACTGATGAATCAGAGAAACTGTGGCTCTTTTTATTAAACTGTGATCTGTAGTAAAAGTCTTGTGGAAGTTATATATCATGTCATGAATCAGATGTTCATCATGAGTTTTAAAAGTGTGTTTGTCTAAGTGAAAATCTGTGTCTTAATTAATTTTGTAATTAAAGGAAAGCAAGGTGTTGCGGACAGTCCCCCTATTAGCAGCATGCCTCCCCCAGGACAAGTGTAAAGTCAAGATTGGTCGTCGCTTCAGTGAAGAAAGGTAAATTACCTTTTAGGGAAATTGAGAATAAGTTATAGCTTCACAGATCTTCAAAAAGTGGTTTCCTTCACCTTATCCATCAGACCCAGAGCATGGTACATTGGAAGAGGTTAAAAAAAAATTAAGTTCTGCATTCTTCTTCAAAATAACTTAGGACAAATCAAAACATGCACAAAAATACCCTCAGAAAACACAGGCCAAAATGTAATAAACAGAGGGATTATCTCAATTCTACAGGAAGATGTGTTGAGCCCAAAAGGCATATATTTACTGTTTATTTCATTTTTGTTAAAACAAGATGGTAGAGGACTTGTATTAGATTTAGTTGTGTTTTTTCTTCTTTCTTTTCTTAAATTAATAATTGTATACGATATACATTTATGTAAATGAACACATATTCATCCAATTCTAGCCCATTGAGGCTTTCCTAAGGCAGGATGACTAGTACTGTATTTAGTATTCTTATTATAGGCATACCACATTTTTAACAAATTTTTTAAAAGATTTTATGTATTTATTTGACAGAAAGAGAGAGTACAGGCAGGGGGAGTAGCAGGCACTTCCCGGGAGAAACAGACTCCCCCCTGAGGAGGGAGCCCGATATGGGACTTGATCCCAGGACCCTGGGATCATGACTTGAGCTGAAGGCAGACATTTAGCCAACTGAACTACCCAGGCGTCCCAGATCACATTTTTTTTAAAGGATGCCTTCTCCTGTCATATTTATTTATTTATTTAGATTTTATTTATTTATTTAACACAGAGAGATCCAGATCTCAAGTAGGCAGAGAGGCAGGCAGAGAGAGAGGAGGAAGCAGGCTCCCTGCTGAGCAGAGACCCTGATTCCCGGCTATCCCAGGACCCTGGGATCACGACCTGAGCCGAAGGCAGAGGCTTTAACCCACTGAGCCACCCAGGTGCCCCTCTCCTGTCATATTTAAAATACTCTTCAATGAGGCCCAGTATTTTTAGGGGCAGCAGCCCATTAGTTGATAACTTACTGACAGTTCTATAATGCTCTTGGATCTTACTTCACAATGTTCTTGGATCTTATTATATAACCCATTATCATAAATTTATATTAAATACTATGTATATATTTAAATTTTTCTACAAATCTTTTCTTATCTTTGAAGCATATTTTTTTGCTTTCTTGCCCATTCACAAAGCCTTCACTACTTATTTTGGTCCTATCTGCACAGTTAAGTATATTTTTAGATGCAAAAAAATTTTTTTTTTTAAAGATTTTATTTATTTATTTGGCAGACAGAGATCACAGGCAGGCAGAGAGGCAGGCAGAGAGAGGGGAGGGGAAGCAGGCTCCCTGCAGAGCAGAGAGCCCGATGTGGGGCTCGATACCAGGACCCTGGGATCATGACCTGAGCTGAAGGCAGAGGCTTTAACCCACTGAGCCACCCAGGCGCCCCTTAGATGCAAAATTTAATTTCTTTTGAAAATACAGAGATTTGTTTTTCAGTCCACTTATGAAAATGCTAAGTAAAGCTAGTACTAGCTCCCAGCCCAGGGAACTGACCCAAATTTTCCCTTCCCTTATTATTTTGGGTTCCTTTATTATTTAGTTTCAATTATGAAAATAATATCATGTTAGAACTTTATAAAATCATTTTTTCCCTTGGTAACTATTGTTTAGGAACACTTTTCTCATATAAAATTTTCTTTGCCTTGCCCTCAGAGAAGAGATTTGCTGTAGGTGCGAATATTGCCATTTTGTTGGGAAAGCACATGAGATCCAGAGCCCTTTACATGGGGAGCGTATGTATCATTTACATTGTGACATTTCTTTCACATAAAGTCTCTGTAATTTGTAGGTGGATATAGTCTCTTTGTAATTTGTAGGTGGATGTAGGTATATCCAAACTTGATCCAACTGCCAGCTTGGATCCAGTTTATTTCATTGCAAAAGTGATGAATTTCTAAACTGTCTGGGTCATTCCTGACATTTGGCTAACAGCTCCACCAACGTGTTTGTGGATGAGAATCTTTTTTAAAAAAAATTTATTATTATTATTCTTATTATTTTTCCCTCACCATAGCAATACCCTCCCCAATGTTGTGGATGAGAATCTTGATGCATTTTCAAATAGCTCATCCCATTTTGAATCTATTATATTAAGTAGTTTTTTTTCCCTTTGGAGCCTAATACAGCGCTTACTCAGTGAACTGTTATTCACTAATGGATTTTTAAACTAAAGCCAGTTGATATTATTAATTAATTATTAATCTGGCAATTGAATGGTATTAATTTAAGATTTTTTTTTTTAGAGTATATGATATAACCATCTAGGAATGGTTAAGAGACCTACTGCTTTTGGTATCCTTTGTAAATAGAGTTTAAAAATACTTACCTTCAATTTTTTGCTCCTAGTATATAAGAAAATAGTTGGGTTTTGTGTACCAACCCTATATCAGGTGACTCTCTAAATTTATTTGTTACTTATTGAAATTGTTTTGTAGCTTCCCTAGAACTTTCTATTGAAGTAGTACTATCACCTGCAAATGATCTTTATGCCTTTTATTTCTTTTTCTTGCTTTATTGCAATAACTGGGAACCTCAGTACAATGTATTTTAGGAGTGGTGAAAACCAGGATTTCACTTTGATCCCAATCTCAAGGGACATTGTAAAATATGATCTGGATGTACATTTTTGTAGATGCCATTAATCAGTTTGAAGATGCCATTTATTGTCTTTAATAGACTCTCTAACTTGTTTCCTTCCCTTCAAGGTTGTTTTGTTGTTTGCAGACAGAGGCTGTCTGACTCTTTCTAACATCTCCAGTACCAAAATGCTTTGACGTGTATTTTTGAAGGAACTACAGTAAGAATATTAAACTTCTTTCCCTTCACAAGCTAATGGAGGATTTTCTTTTTAAATTTTTAGAGATCCTGAACTTTCAACTGTTTGTCGGAAGTCTGATACATTAATATTATATCCAGGGGCTGACGCTGCTAATTTGGAAGAATTTATATTAGATTCTCCTATTTATCCTTCCACAATCATCATCATCGATGGTACATGGAGCCAGGCTAAGGACATTTTCTATAAGAATTCTTTGTTCCGACTCCCCAAACAGGTAAACTAGTATTTTAACATAGAATAAATACAAATGTATAATTATGTATGTTGCATATATTTTCTGTGAGGAGCTACACATACATTTTTTATATATGGACTTGGTAATATGTGTGTGAATGCATGTACGTAGATATGTATACGTGTGTATGTGTGTTTGCTATATATATATAGAAAATTTGAAGCCTGTTCATTCTTTTCAATTCCTGCCACCAAACTTCATCTTAACTTAGGGATTTGGTTATAGTAAGAGTATCTCAGACATTTAATCGGTGAAATCTAAGGATTAATTATTTCTATGTCTATTAATGTTTTTGTGAAGTGTTATATTTAAATACTTCTATTTGGTAACTAAATTACCTGTTCTTATTAGGAATGACTTAATTTTTATGAAATACTATTCTGTCATTTATTATTATAATTAGATTATCCTTCAATTTGTTGATGATTGTACATTTCCCATAGTGAGCCATTCTTGTATTCATTGAATGAACTCCACTTGATCATTTTATATTATCCTTTTGATATTTTGCTGAAATTTTTATTTGAGGCCATTGAATTATAATTTATATATTTTTTATACTTCCATTATCAGCTTTGAGTGCTAAGATAGTCTTAACTTCACCAAATGAATGGGAGAGATTTTAGTGTTTCCTATGGCCTGGAATAGTTCAAATAATATTGGAATTCTTGCTTTTTTTA
This sequence comes from Taxidea taxus jeffersonii, assembly GCA_003697995.1. Lineage (NCBI taxonomy): Eukaryota > Metazoa > Chordata > Mammalia > Carnivora > Mustelidae > Taxidea > Taxidea taxus. Next base: position 70,770 of record ML106292.1, on the reverse strand, counting down.
AAAATTAGAATGAACTCATTGGTGAAACCACCTGTTCCTGGTCTTTTTAAAAATGATAACTTTTAAACCCTTCTTTCAAGCTCTTATGGAAATTATTCAAGCTTTCTCTTTCTGTTTTGTTCAGTTTTTTAATAACTTTTTAAAATAACTTTTATCTTTTTGGGGTAATTATTCCTTCCCTTGAGTTAACTAATTGGTTGCCATATACCTGAATATATTCTTAAATACTTATTTTAATTTATTCTGAATTATGTCCTTTGTCCTTTCTAATCACTCACACACACACTCTTTTCCCTATGAGCATACACAAAAGCTGTTTCTCTATTTTATTTAGCTTTTAAAAGTATTAGCCTTTAGATTGTTTTCATGGCTATTGTAATTCATTTTTTCCATAATCTGTGATTTTTATCTTGATCAGTTTCTTTCACCCCTTTCAGCTCATTTTTTCTGTTTTTGTAAGATTTTATTGTGTATTTTCTTCCTTCAGTAAGATTAGTGAGTTCCTTCTTTAATAATAAAAGGAGAGAAGACTGTAATATTTCTTCTTTTTCTGGGTTTGTTAATGGTAAGAAATCGAATTGGAAATGAGGTCCATCTGACAATGGATGGGTCTGACTGGACCTCCTTAGGGGTCTCAGACTACATTTGCCTTATGTCTCCCTTCAGGTTTTTTTTTTTTTAATAGTTAACATGTAATGTATTATTTGTTTCGGGGTACAGGTCTGTGATTCATCAGTTTTACACAATGTACAGCACTCCCCATAGCACATACCCTCTCCATGTCCATCACCCAGCCACACCATCCCTCCCACCCTCCCCACCCCCATAGTATTTCTTCTTAATGCAGCTTTCATTGTATCTTATAGTTTTGGATCCATGTATTCTTTTTTTTTTAAATTTTTTTTTCAAAGATTTTTATTTATTTATTTGACAGACAGAGATCACAAGTAGGCAGAGAGGCAGGCAGAGAGAGAGGAGGAAGCAGGCTCCCTGCTGAGCAGAGAGCCTGATGCAGGGCTCCATCCCAGGACTCTGGGATCATGACCTGAGCTGAAGGCAGAGGCTTTAACCCACTGAGCCACCCAGGCGCCTCTGGGGTCGATGTATTCTTATATCTATACCACTGATATGATTTGTAATTAGTTTTGTTTTCTTTCTACCCATGGATTATTGATGACTTCTTTTATTTTTTTTAAGATTTTATTAATTTATTTTTGAGAGAGAGTGAGCAAGTGAACACGCACAAGCAGGCGGGGGAGGGGCAGAGGGAGAAGCAGACTCCCCACTGAGCAGGGAACCCAGATGGGGAACTCAATCCCAGAATCCTGGGATCATGACTTGAGCCAAAGCAACCTATTGAGCCACCCACATGCCCTATCAATGACTTCTTAATTCTCAGGTGTTAAAAGATTTTTGTCTCTGTTTTATTTTAATTTCTTATTTTGTTATATTGTGATAAAAGAAAACTGCCTGCAATATTTTGAATATGTTTATGATTTTTGTGTGGGTAAGTAAATGGCAAAGTTTTGTATCTGTTCTGTGACGATAAAAAATTCACATTCTCAAATTTTTCTTTACACTTTTATTTTTGTCATACACAAGGTATTTGATACTGAAAAAGGTATTTGAAAAGCTTCTATTTATATCTTTTAAATGAAGTTGGCTCTGCATTTCTAGTAGCTTTTGTTATATATTTATCTGTTCTGTTGTGTGTGTAGCAACACATGCACTTAGTGACGAATAACAGTGAAATCATGATTCTCAGATTCTAATCTTAAACTCTTTGTAGTTTTCATTCCCTTTGATTAAAATGCAGATACGGTTTTTAGATGAGACTCATCTATGCAAAACAGATGTAAAAAACAGCTGACATGTTGAGTGCTTTGAATGAGCCAGTCCTAATTCCAAGTGGTTTATGTGCATTAACTTGCTTAAGTCTTCCCCAAAGTATTGTTACTGTCTTAGGTAACACACCAAGAAGCTGAGAGACAGACGGGTTCAGTAGCTTGCTTTAGATCACACAACTATTTCAGAGCAGAGCTGTGTCTTTAACCGATCTAGCTTTGAGCCAACGTTGTTGTCTTAACCAGAGCAGCATACTGAAAGGGAAGCTTCCATCAAAGATATTTACTGAGAATAGCTTCCGTAGGTTTATCTGACTTTGTGAATACAGCATGATCCACAAGAACCAACTCCTGAAAGGCAGGGTTACTGTTAGGTTGCTGCACATTTTAGACAAAACTTATGTTGATATTACAACATACAAAGAAAGTTTATGGAAGTCTTATATCTGTCATTAGAAAATAAATGTCCTTATTATATAACAATGTGTAATTATATAACAATTATATAATTATATAGCATGGTAATTATATGACAATGTGATACTAAGTTGTCAACTTTTTTTTTTTAAAGATTTTATTTATTTATTTGACAGACAGAGATCACAAGTAGGCAGAGAGAGAGGAGGAAGCAGGCTCCCCGCTGAGCAGAGAGACGGATGTGGGGCTCGATCCCAGGACCCTGAGATCAGAACCCTAGCCAAAGGCAGAGGCATTAACCCACTGAGCCACCCAGGTGCCCCTGTCAACTTTTATGTTGAAAGAGCTTCAAACGTTCAGAAAAATTTCAAGAATCATAACAAAGGTCCCTTGAATGTCCTGAAGTTTTACTATTATTCATTAATTGCCTTATCAGTTTCTCTATGTGTATTTTATGCTTTTCTGAACCTTTTCAGAGTTAAGGAATAGGTATACAAATTTACTTTTTGAAATTGAAATGTTGCTAGCTCTAGCAAGAGCTCTAGCAAAAGTGTCTGTTCCTAAATATTTTTTTCTACATTTTTTTTTTGCCTGAAATAAAAAAAAATAGTGATTTAAAGCCCAACACAATTTATAAAAACTCATATATCCTGAGATAGTTTCATCTTAATATACATGAGAAATATGGGTCATTTTAGGAATAATAATATGTATGCTTTTTTAGAGTGTCATACAATACATAGCCCAAATATATGAGTGTGGGTTGGTTAGACAAAATGTTTCTGGAAGTTGTTGCAAAAACCAGTGAAATCTGTATATTTACTCTTTCTTAAAAAAAAAAAGTTTCATATGTATACATACAATTACATATTCACAGATAGCTAAGTTGAGGTGAAGAGAGAATTGATTTTTGAATGTAACTACGCATACCTTTAGATAGCTATAAAATGATGTTGATAATTGTGATTTTATAGTAAGTTCTGAACTACCTCTTATAGTTCACTTTTTGTTACTTTTGTAACACCAAAAAGATATGCTTATTTTTAAATTTTTTAAAAAGATTTTATTTATTTATTTGACAGACAGATCACAAGTAGGCAGAGAGGCAGGCAGAGAGGGCGGGGGGAAGCAGACTCCCCGCTGAGCCGAGAGCCTGATTTGGGGCTCCATCCTAGGACTCTGAGATCATGACCTGAGCCGAAGGCAGAGGCTTTAACCCACTGAGCCACCCAGGCGCCCCTTAGATATGCTTATTTTTAATATATTCTCCCATTCTTGAAAAATTTCCCATTCATATATAATGATTTTTATTTAATTACTAACTATTCCCCAGCCTTTCTGGAAAGAATTTTTGTTTTATTATGCAATAAATTTTCCTAGGGGCCCAGCTTTAATAAGTGAGTGTACAATTAAGTTATAAGTAACGTGAATTGTGCACGGGTAATTAACAACGGAGCTCCAACTCAAACTTGAACAAAAAAGAAAGTATACAGGTCATGTCACTGAGAACTCAGCTGAGAACTGGTAGGAGTGGCTTCAGTCTTGCCGGGGATCTGGTTCTCAAGCAGCTCTCTGTTTTTGAGGATTGCTGCCCTTTGAGTTGGGTTTGATTTTTGACTTCCTCTGTTCTACTGGAAGAAATCTGTAGGAAGCAGCAGATTAGCCTCTAATTGGCTTAATTTATCTTTTATTTTTTTTAAGATTTTGTTTATTTATTTGACAGACAGAGATCACAAGTAGGCAGAGAGGCAGGCAGAGAGGGCGGGGGGAAGCAGACTCCCCGCTGAGCAGAGAGCCCGATGCAGGGCTCCATCCCAGAACTCTGGGATCATGACCTGAGCTGAAGGCAGAGGCTTTAACCCACTGAGCCACCCAGGTGCCCCTGGCTTAATTTATCTTAACAGAAAGATGATTTCTCCTTCCAAGGGCAGAATCCTGGATTGTCCTATTGTTGGGGGTGGGGTGGATGGTGGTACCACTAATGACAGAAGAACCACATGAATCTGGAAATTTCTCCAAGGATGTGAGTTGTTATCTCCAAGGACGTGTAAAAGCAGGGATGGGCAGACCAAAAACCCATAGATAACCGGACCACTATACATCAGTTGTTTACTTGTAAAAGCATGTTTGTTTATATATTTCTTGGCTCATTCAAAATTAGTGCTGTAGAGCAGTATTTTAATATAGTTCTCTCTTATGGTTTTGTTCACCAAGGGAAAGACAGAAATGTATAATGAAAATTCAGTACTTGTCTAAATCTCCAAATTTATAAATAATGTATAAATTAATTAGATTTAAAAAAGATTTTATTTATTTATTTGACAGACAGAGATCACAAGTAGGCAGAGAAGCAGGCAGAGAGAGAGGAGGAAGCAGGCTCCCTGCTGAGCAGAGAGCCCAATGTGGGGCTTGATCCCAGGACCCTGGGATCATGACCTGAGCTGAAGGCAGAGGCTTTAACCCACTGAGCCATCCAGGTGCCCCTAAATTAACTAGATTTTATTTCTAAATGTAATTTGTCAGTTTTCTCATCTCATCAGTACACATATACTCACACACTTGCTTTTTGCATAAATTTGTCTTCACTCTTAGTCTTGGTTTAGCTGCTCCATTCATTTTCTGTAGTAGTATAAACATTTTGGTGCAAATGCATAAGAAAAAAATGGCAGAAAGAAAAAAAATCAACATTAAAATCCAAGGTATTGCTTTCTTTTTTTTTCTTTTTTAAGATTTTATTTATTTATTTATTTGACAGAGATCACAAGTAGGCAGAGAGGCAGGCAGAGAGAGGGAGGAGAAAGGAGGCTCCCCGCTGAGCAGAAAGCCCGACACGGGGCTCCATCCCAGGACCCTGGGATCATGACCTGAGCTGAAGGCAGAGGCTTTAACCCACTGAGCCACCCAGGTGTCCCCAAGGTATTGCTTTCTTTACAGAAAAAAATATATAGTCTTTTTTCCCTAAATAAAAGAATAACCATATGTAAGCTTTGTACTTAACTGATGAATAAAAGAATTGTAATACAAACCCGTTAAGTTGGCCTCTTTTTAATATGGATTTCTAATATATCCAGACCATTTGGCAGTGAATCTCTTCCCTCAGAAGAATTTTACACAGGAGACTCTTGATGTTGGCTAGTAATAAATTCAAGGTGAATATGGAAATGTTTGTGGAGGCTCCCATCTTTCTTCATAAACTTATTTCCACTGAGTTATTTGCATATCCTTGCTCTATTGCCTTTAAAACTTCCACTAAAGCTGTATTTCTCACTTGATAAGCTGAACACTGTTGGGAGAGCCCAGGGACTAAAACATTTTCATGAAAGCTGTTTCTTGTGTCTACATAGACCTATTACAGACTGGATTATGTTACATATCTAATCTTTTGCCTAATTCAAATTCATCATTATCCTTTAAATTTTTAATTGATATAGAAGATTGTATTAGTTTCAGCTGTACAACATAATGCTTTGATATTTGTGTTTATTATAAAAGGACCTAAGTCTAACATCTGTCAAGTGTTTTCTTTCTTGTGATGAGAACTTTTTTTTTTTTAAGATTTTTTTGGTTTATTTGACAGAGAGAGACCACAAGTAGGCAGAGAGGCAGGCAGAGAAGAGGGGGAAGCAGGCTTCCTTCCGAGCAGAGAGCCCGATGCAGGGGTTGATCCCAGGACCCCGAGATCTCCACCTGAGCTGAAGGCAGAGGCCCAACCCACTGAGCCACCCAGGCACCCCGAGAACTTTTAAGATCTATTCTCTTAGCAACTTTGACATGTACAGTATGGTATTATTAACCATATTTGCCATGCTCTGTGTTACATCTCCATGAGTTACCTATTGGAGGCTTGTACCTTTTGACCCTCTTCACTGATTTCGCTTCCCCTTCATCCTCCACCTCTGGCAACCACTGATCTTTTCTCTGTATCTAGGGGCTCATTTGTTTAAATTATTTTTGTTTAGATTCAACCTGTGAGTGAGGTTATATGGTGTTAATCTTTCTCTGACTTATTTCATTTTGCATAATGCCCTCAAGTTTATCCATGTTGTTGCAAATGACAAGATTTCCTTTTTTTAGTGGCTGAATAATGTCCACTCTGTGTGTCTGTTTATGTGTATATGTATGTACATATACATGCACACACATACATACATATCACATTTTCTTTATGTGTTCATCCATCTGTGGACCCTTAGATTGTTTCCATATTTTGGCTACTGTCAACAATGCTGTGGTGAACATGGGAGTGCAGATGCCTTTTCAAGTTTAGTGTTTTTGTTTTCTTTAGATTATCTTTTAATTCTCTCCAGAATTTCATGTTTGTTTACTTCTTTTGCCAGCATTGGGAGTTGGCTTATTTTTTATTACCCTTTTCCTTTTCAAAAGAAACAGGTTTTGTTTTGTTTTTTTATTTCATTGAGTAATTTGTAAAATATTCTGGAAAACTAAGGCACAGTACAGCCTCTTTGAGATACAGAGTCTGAATAGCATATTTTACTTATTGTTTGTTAAGTGACCTCTCTACTGTGTATTCCAAAAAATATGCTTTAAATTAGTGACACAATAAAGTAAGTATTTCATGTCATGGGACTTCCAGACCTTTGGGGCATAGTAAGAAGAGTTGAATGTTAAATGCAGAATGCCAGGGGTTTATAATGTCATTGATGAACTCATTTGATCTTCACATATCATTCATGGTTTCATTTTTGATAGACTCTATCCATACCTCTGGATCTCTTCTGACTCATGTGTTGGAGTGTTGTGTTCTCCTCATGGGTGATGAGGCTTATCTCCAAGTTGTAGATGGCATTGTATTTATATATAGAACTTGAGTTAACTTGCTTCTGTTGGGTATATGATTCCAGGTAGTAGAACATAAATTGATAGGAATTATGACTTGCTATATGTGAAAGGATAATTTAAAGAAAGTTAACAGAAATCTCTACATGAGGGGAGGCTGGCTGGCTCAGTCGATAGAGCATACAACTCCTGAAATCAGGGTTGTGAGTTCACACTTTATGTTGCGCCTAGAGCTTACTTCAAAGAAAAATGAAAAGAAATAGGTACATGAAATTTATTGCTTCCCTATTTCCATCTGTTCCTCATTGAGTTATTAACTGTGAACTTACTTGCCTTCCTGGGAGAAATTCTTAAATCCTTTGGCAGGTAATAATACAATTTTTGAACCAGAAGGATTCTTGTTTTTTTAAAAAGATTTTATTTATTTATTTAACAGAGAGAGAGAGAGACAGCAAGAGAGGGAACACAAGCAGGTGGAGTGGGAGAGGGAGAAGCAGGCTCTCCACTGATCAGGGAATCCTGTGTGAGACTCAATCCCAGAACCCTGGGATCATCACCTGAGCTGAAGGCAGGCGCTTAATGACTGAGTCGCCCAGGTGCCCCTGAACCAGAAGGAATCTTTTTAAAAGATTTTATTTATTTATTTGACAGGGAGAGATCACAAGTAGGCAGAAAGACAGGCAGAGGGAGAGGGGGAGGCAGGCTCCCTGCTGAGCAGAGAGCCTGATGAGGGGCTCAATCCCAGGACCCCAGGATTATGACCTGAGCTGAAGGCAGAGGCTTTAACCCACTGAGCCATCCAGGCGCCCCCCAGAAGGAATCTTAAAGATTAATAAATTCTTAGCATTTCAAAAGGCAGGAAGCTAAAGTCCAGCGATAAATGACTCTGGTGAAGTCGCAGCCAGTTATGGGGAGATCTAGGAGTATAATCTGCTTTTCCTGCATTCTAATTCAGCATTTCAGGCTATTCCTAGAATTTGCTAATTAAAAAAAATATTGTGTTGAATTTACTTTAACAGTAACCTAAATTTATGATTTTATGTCACAAATCATTTGTTTAACATAGTGCCAGAAATGTAAGGCATTATTATTCTCAAGGAGAATAAGTAAGCAGCAGACTGTGGGAGGAGGTGCTCTGCCTTCCTTGTCAGACTGTGGTTCATGGACCAGCAGCACTGGCATCACTGGGAAGTTGCTTAGAAATGCAGATTATCAGGTGCCACTTTAGAATTACTCAGGATCGATATTTTAACAAAACATCTGGGTAATTCTTCTATACATTAAAGTTTGAGAAGCGCTGCTGTATTAGATATTTTAAAATCGATATGTAATTCACAACCTTTAAAGGTAGGCCTTTGTAGTGTACAGTTCAGTGGATTTTAGTATATATACAAAGTTGTATAACTGTCACCATTATTATATTCCACAATATTTTCGTGTTTTCCAGTTCCTTTCTCCTCAAAAGCTCTGTACCCATTGTTAGTCCCCTTTTTCCTTCCCCCAGTCACAAATACAGGTAACCCACTGCTCTGTTTTTTGTCTCTGTAGATTTACTTATTAGGATATTTTCCTATAAATAGAATGATACAGTAGGTAGCCTTTATGTCAGGCTTCTGTGACTGAGCCACAGATATTTCAGAGTTGACCCGTGTTGTAGCACATGTCAGTATTCCACTCTTTTTTATGGCTGAGTAATATTCCAGTATATGCATATACCACATTTTGTTTATCATTAGTCCATTGATGGACATTTTGTTTGTTTCCACTTTTTGGCTCTTGTGATGATGCTTTTTTAAAAAAAATATTTTTATTTACTTATTTGATAGAGCCAGAGAGAGCAAAAGTAGGCAGAGCAGCTGGCAGAGGGAGAGGGAGAAGCAGGCTCCCTCTGCTGAGCAGGGAGCCTGATGTGGGGCTCAGTCCCAGGCCTCTGGGATCATGACCTGAGCAGAAGGCAGAGGCTTAACCCACTGAGCCACCCAGGCACCCCAGATGAGGCTGTTATAAATATTTGTCTTTAGGTTTTTGTGTGTCTGCCTCTTTTCAGCTCTTTTGGATACCTACCTGAGAGTAGAATTGTTGGGTCATTTAGTAACTGTTTGAACTTTTTGAGGAACTGCCAAAGTATTTCACAAGGCAGATGCACTATTTTATATTTCCTCTAGTGATGCATGAATGTCTGAATGATTCAATTTCTCCATTTCCAGACCAACCTTACTTATGTCTTTGTGTGTGTGTGTGTGTGCTTGCACATGTGTGTGTGTGTGTGTGTGTGTGTGTGTTTCCCTAGTGACTAATGATGTCGAGCATCATCTTTTTATGTGCTAATTGGTCATTTGTATATCTTTTGGAGAAATAGCTTTCAAGTGCCTTGCAGATCTTTAAATTAGCTATTTTGCTTTTTTTTTTTTCTTTTTAAGATTTTATTTGTTTGAGAGAGGAGGAGAGAGAGAGGGTGCGCTAGTGGAGGGTAGGGGCACAGGGAGAAGTAGACTTCTGACTTCCTGATGAGCAAGGAGCTCTATCCCAGGACCCTGGGATCATGACCTGAGCTGAATGCAGGCACTTAACGGACTGAGCCACCCAGTTTCCCCTTGTTATATTGTTTTTCTTATGATTGTAAAGCATTTTTTAAACATTTGTAGAATGCCCTATATTAGATATATGACTTGCAAGTATCTTCCTCTTTTCTCTGGGGTGTTCTTCTATTTTCTTAATTGTGTTCTGTGATGCAAAAAAGTTTTTAATTTTGGTGAAGTCCTACTTATCTGTTTTTTCTTTTGTTTCTTGAGTACTAGGTGTTTAAATGTTTACAGAAAAAGAAGCAAGTAAAAAAAGATTGGATAAATACCCAGTAGTGCAATTGCTGGGTCATAAGGTAGCTCTATTTTCAATTTTTTGAGGAACCTCCATGCTGTTTTCCAGAGTGGTTGCACCAGCTTGCATTCCCACCAACGGTGTAGGAGGGTTCCCCTTTCTCCACATCCTCGCCAGCGTCTGTCATTTCCTGACTTGTTCATTTTAGCCATTCTGACTGGTGTGAGGTGGTATCTACCACATGATCTCCCTGATATGAGGAAGTGGAGATGCAACGGGGGTGGGAGTTAAGGTGGTAGGAAAAGGAAAAATGAAAGAAGATGGGATCGGGAGGGAGAAAAACCAAAAGAGACTCTTAATGTCATAAAACAAACTGAGGGGGGTGGGGGGAAGAGGGGTTGGGTGAGGGTGGTGGGGTTACATCATATGTTTAAATAAAGCTTAAATAAAGTAAAAAAAAAAAATTAAAAAAAAATTGGAGAAAAAAAAAAAAAGATTGGAGGCCCTAAGTATAAAAGTCAAAGAAGATTTCAGATTTGGGAGAAGGGCTTATGAATCTCTGGACACCAAATGCTAGAAATATTTTCAGAAGTTAAGAAGCTGTTACTCTGTTCTTAATTAATTTAATTTAATTTCCCAAATATTCCTGTATTAGTTATTATGTGTCACTTTTCTAAATACAAATATTGACTCATTTAAGTGTCATGATAATTTAATAGGATTTCCATTTAGTAGAAGCAAAAACTGAGACACAGAGATGTTAAGAACTTGCCTGAGATCACACAACTAGCATGCAGGGGACTGATAAAGAGTTCTGACATATGTGTTTAAAGTTTCTATGTCAAATACAATGTTCATATTAAGGGGATGAAAGAATTAATCTATAATCTTAATTACAGTGAAGGATCTAGAGGCTCCTGTCTGAGAGTGTGTGGAGGAAGAAGGGTTAGGGCCAGTTTGGAAAATGGCAGCAGTTGGGGCAAGCATCCAATACTAGACCAATACATTTTTCAGTCACTAGTATGATTTATCTCTGGGAACTAATTAAATAGACTTTATTTTTGTGATTTTTAAATAGACTTGCCTATATGATCTTTTACATATATTTATATACCTTTCTTAAGGGAGATTAGAAAGAGTTACACATATTTTCTCATATCTAGGTGGGAATTATCATGTAACAGGTGTTGAATGTCAGTGAGATATTGAAAAATTTTATTATGGCCCACATGTTGTTCATACCTTTTGGCCAACTCAATCCACAAAAAGACATAATTTCACGAGTCAAAGAGTCTACCTTTAAAGGAGGAGAGGGAAACTGATGATTCTTGATAGGTGTGGTAATGCATACAATACTATTAACTGTTGAAAGAAACTGGCAGTTAAAGCAATAGGGATGCCTGGGTGGCTTAGTCGGTTAAGCATCTGCCTTCTACTCAGGTCATGATGTCAGGGTCCCGGGATCCAGTTCCACCTGGGACATTTTGTTTGCTCTGTGGGGAGCCTGCTTCTCCTTCTGCCTGCTGTACCTCCTGCTTTCTCTCTCTCTCTCTCTCTCTCTCCCTCTCTCATTCTCTCTGACAAATAAATGAATAAACTCTTTTAAAAAATAAAGCAGTAGTTAATAATTCCCTTTGCCTTCCTTCCAGGTAACCCCCTAACTGAATTTCCCTCCTTGCAACATTTAGAGTTAAAAGTATCTTGAGTTTCCTTCCAAAAAAATTTTTTTTTTGTGCTCATAAACAGTGTAACAGTCTATACTCAACTTCCAAGGTATGTGAACCATTCACGCGTTCTTTCACTGAGGCACAAGTGCTCTGTGCTCAGAAAGCCCTGAGCAAGCAGAAACATGAAGATATTCACAGAGTGTTGTTTCCCAAGGCTAGGATATAAGTTCTGAGCTCTAAGTCTCCTATATAGGGCTCATAACTGGGGAATTCCCAAAGATGGTGACCATCATCAGCCAGTCTATGGTATTTTGTTACAGTACCTTGAGCTAAGACACACCTCTGTCAGTTAACAGGGAGAAATGCCCTCATGAAAAGGAAAATGGGAATGTAATGCATATTACATTGTTATTCAGAAAAGCTTTTTCAGCTTTTTACTCAAGTAGTTCTTTTTGCCCGTTTCTTCTTTTGTTACCTGTGCTTTTGGTATCACATCCATGAAATTTATATCATATCTAATGTCATGAAGTTGTTCCCCTTGTTTTCTTAGGAGGCTTTTAGCTTTGAGTCTTATTTACATCTTGAATCCATTTTGATTTCATTTTTGTGTATGGTGTAAAATACGGGTCCAACTTTAGCTTTTCCAGTACGATTTGTTGGAGATTAGCCATTCCCCATCTTCCTAATCATCTTTGTCTCACTGTTTTCTGACATATTTAAATGATTTTTTTTTCTCATGCATGTTTTATTTTTTTTCCTCAGTTTCATTTCTGCTTTTTATTTTTTATTTTTTAAAGATTTTATTTATTTATTAGAGAGAGACAGAGAGCGGGCTCAGGCAGATAGAGTGGTAGGCAGAGGCAGAGGGAGAAGCAGGCTCCCTGCCGAGCAAAGAGCCCGATGTGGGACTCCATCCCAGGACGCTGGGATCATGACCTGAGCTGAAGGCAGCCGCTTAACCAACTGAGCCACCCAGGCGTCCCTCATTTCTGCTTTTTAGAGTACAATACATTTTTTATTCTTTTTTTAAAATAATAGTTTTAGTATTTTTTCTCCCAACTTTTTTCTTTTATCATCCTGTTATTTCAAAAGGTACATGTTTAATATACTTGAAAAGACAGAAAAGTTGTGGTCTAAATTTTTTTTTCTCCAGAGTAAGTCTTCTCATGTGTTCTCTTTGTCAGTTGTTAAATGTTTGCTCATTTATTCACTTATTCATTGGTTCACTAACTCATTTGTGCAACATGTATCTATTGAAATCCTTTCTCTACTCAATCGTCTACTCTGATTGTTTTTTGTTTTGTTAGTGGACTAGAGTAGACCTGATCTGTGTCTTCATGGAGTGTACAATTTACAGAGATTGACAGTAATTTATTAGGTAACCACAAACATTTAATAATAATTGTGGTGTTCCTGCCCAGTCCTCCCCCCTGCCCCTTTTTGGTGTAGGGTTTACTGCATTGATCTTGGTCTAGAATTTCTTACAGTTTCTTTGCTTGGGATATGGGTATTCTCATAAGGGCATTTTCTTTAGATAAACAGTACAGTCTTAATTTACCTGGGAGCACTATGTTGAAACTTAGCTTATAGCTTTGGGGATTAAGTAGAAAAAGGAAGCAGGGTTATTACCCTTCTTCATAAAATATTATTACATTGGAGATGGTTTACTTGATAATTTGGACATCTTAGCACTTAAGATATTGTATGTAGTATAGGATGGAAGTCACTAGAAGAAGCAAATGCCCTTAAAAATGTGTATCTAACTTAGAAAACTTTTTATTTAAAATGAATATATGATGAAAATCAATTGAAGAATATACAAAGTATCATTTTATTTTGCATTAGTGGAAAAATATCGTTGCTGGGGGTTACCTGGAAACTAAAAAATAATAGGTTATATGATATCTTAAGTATTTATAGTTTTGAACATAATAGTTACATTTTCCTTATGGATTGTTACATTGACAGAATTTTCATTGTAAAGTCATTTATCAGGAATGGCAAAAACAGTAATAACAGAAATTGAAATTTTTGTTTCTCAGGCATTTCTTTTTAGAAATATATATTAGTGGGGTGCCTGGGTGCCTCAGTGGGTTAAGCGTCTGCCTTCTGCTCAGGTCATGGTCTCAGGGTCCTGGGGTCCAGCTCATATTGGGCTCTCTGCTCAACGGGGAGCCTGCTCCCCCTTCCCCCCCTGCCGCCTATCTCTCTGCCTACTTGTGGTCTCTCTCTCTCTCTCTGTCAAATAAATAAAAATTAAAAAAACTTAAAAAAAGAAAGAAGTATATATAGCAAGATAACTTTCTGTAACGATTTGTTATGGTATCTTTTTTAGATACTAAAAGAGAGCGTGATGTGGTAGTTCATTTGCCATCTCCCTGCCCTTGTTTTCCTTTGCTTGCATTTTTCTTTTTGTGCTGTGTTGGAGTATAGCAGGTACATAGTCTCCAGTGGCAATTTGTTGAATTGCCCTTTATCGTTTGCATTATCCTGCACACATGATAACTCTTCCGACGCGTCTGACTTGTGAACCCATTGTCAGCACAGTTTCCTCGTTTGGATCATTGTGGTGAATAGATGCATAATCACCGTGTCCTGGGATCATCCTTTTCCTGTTTAAATTCTGGTTTGTAACTCTTATGCAATAAACTGTGCATGTTTAAAGTGTACAGTTTGCTAAGTTTTAACACATGTTTGCACCTGTGCCACCATCATCAGAGTGAAGATAGTAAGCATGTGTCCATCACTTAACAAATTTTCTCGAGCTTTATCATTTTTTTTTTTTTTTAAGATTTCATTTATTTACTTGACAGAGAGAGACACAGTGAGAGGGAACACAAGCTGGGGGAGTGGGAGAGGGAGAAGCAGGCTTCCTGCTGAGCAGGGAGCCCGATGTGGGGCTCAATCCCAGGACCCTGGGATCATGAACTGAGCTGAAGCCAGACACTTAACGACTGAGTCACCTAGGCGGCCCGAGCTTTGTCATTCTTTATTCCCCTCTTCTCCCGTCCTGAGACAACCAGTGATCTATATCTATCTGCTACTATCAATTAGTTTGCATTTCCTAGAATTTTATATGAATGTAATTACACATTAATACCATTTTTTGGGGGGGAGTATGACTTCTTTCACTTGGCCTAATGATTTTGCTGTTTATTCTTTTTGGTGTGTATCCAAAGTTCATTCTTTCTTATTATGCCGTGTACTTTGTTTATGTGGGCATCTGTTGATGACCTTTGGGTTGTTTTCAGGTTTGGGCTATTACAAATAATGTAGCTGGTGCATGATTACAAATCTTTGTATGGATGTATGCTTTCTCTTTGAGTGCTTTCACTTAGGAATGGGATGATTGGATTCATATAATAGGTGTATGCTAGACTTAAAAAAATTGGGGGGATGGGGTGGTGGTCAGTTTTGGAAAACTGTAAAACTGTTTTCCGAAATGGTTTTACCATTTTGCATCCCTTCAGCAATTTATGAGATCCAGTTTCTTCATATCTTTGATAACACTTGATATGGGCAGTCTTTGATGTTTTAGCCATTACAATAATTGTATAGGGATATCTTTTGTGGCTTTGTTTTGCATTTACCTGATGATTAATGATGCTGAATGTCTTTTCACCTGCTTATTTGTTGTATGTCTTTGGTAAAATGTACATCAAATCTTTTGCCCTTTTTTTTTTAAGATTTTATTTATTTATTAGTTAGAGAGAGAGAGAGCACAGGCAGACAGAGAGGCAGGCAGAGGCAGAGGGAGAAGCAGGCTCCCCGCCGAGCAAGGAGCCCGATGTGGGACTCAATCCCAGGACGCTGGGATCATGACCTGAGCCGAAGGCAGCCGCCCAACCAACTGAGCCACCCAGGCGTCCCTTTTGCCCATTTTTAAATGGGCTCATCTGTTTTCTGATTAATGAGTCTGGGAGTTCTTTTTTTTTTTTTCTTTCTTTTTTTCCCCTCTTCCATTGTAGGCCCTTGAGTCTGAGAGTTCTTTATGTGTTCTGGGTACAAGTCCTTTATTATGTATGTGATTTGCAAATATTTTTCTAGTCTGTGGCTTGTCTTTTCATCCGCTTAGCAGAGAGTCTCTTTGGAAGTGCAGAATTTCTTAATTTTGATGAAATCCAATTAATGCATTTTAAAATACATGTGGTTGATTTTTAAGGTAAGAAATCTACCAGAGAAATCAGTCTATTTTACCTTTATGCATGAAGAATGGAAAGAGATAAAGTTTCCAAAATTTTTATGGCTAACAAAGCTGTGCTCCAGGTATTTAAATCTTCAGAAATAGAAATGAGAGGTAAAATTCTATTACCAGGGCAATCACTTAACAATCAAGACAACCAATTAAAAAAATAAAACAGATTTGTTCAATAAAGGCTTTAGTCCCAGGACATGCTAGGACTCTTTGGCTCCAGATGACTTGAGAGACTCCTTCATTATAAATAAATAGTTGAAGGATGGTTTTATCACAGAAAATAGAACAGGGTGATTACATTTGTAACTTAACAGCCTCTATACTAGACTTGTAACCTTGTGAATGCTTTCAGTTGTGTGTTATCAGGACAGGTCCTCGGACTCCGAATGTTTTGCCCTCTGCAGAATGAGCCTGAGCATCTCTTTTTATCTTTCTGAGATTCCTTTCACTAACAATTACTAATTAGGAGGGCTTGTGTTTTCTAAGATAAACCAGAAATTCCATTAGTTACTTGGTCCTTGGAGGAAAGAGCAAGGCTGAAAAATTTAAATATTTGTAGGATGAAATAAAAAGGGAAATTTTATTTTAACAAATCAAATAGCAGTAAATAATGTTTTATCTATATAAACACATAACACATATGTAGACAATTATATACATACACACAAGTATATAATGCAGCTATTAACAAAGGTACTTTGCCTTTTGAGATTTAAATAAAATTGTCTTGTGTTCCTTATCATCTATGCTGCAGGAGTTTTCTGCAAGCATATTATGATCACTCTTGCTCTGAGTTCCTACTCATCTTACATGGATTCAGCCTTGTGTCTATCCAGATATGGAAGGTTGGCCCTTTCCTAGTTCACCCCACATCACATACACAGAGAGTTCATGTTTATATATAAGAGACACTAATGAATGCTGGATTAGATGAAGTTACAGGGCTTGCAGAGGGGTGGAACAAGGTGAGCAATTTAAAATGGAATGTTCAGTAGCCCTGGTCTTTTTCCACACGCTTCTGGTTTTTTGCCATAATCCACTCTCCCTCTTTGTCTGTCTGTGTCTCTCTTTTTGCATGTCTGTTTCTTCTGTTATCCCTTCTCTTACCTTTCCACTTGTCATTGCCTACAAATTCCGTGGAGATTTAGGTATGTCTTTGATTCATTATCTCTTTGTAGATCTCATTTTGTGGGAGGAATTTCCCTGAACACAGGCAGAAACCTTAATGTTAGCTGGTTAAAAAACAAACAAAAATGCTTTTTTTTTTTTTGCTACATTAATGTGTATGTTAAAAATATGGTACCACAGTTAGAATATATTACTCTGGAACTAGGTTTTTTTTTTGTATGTGACATATTTTGGATCTTTTGTTTGTGACATATGTATGATAACTTATGTAACCATTCCTTTTACTGGACATTTAAGGTATGAGTACTAAATTTTAGTGAACATCTTTGAACACAGTAGCTTTTTGAACATGTGAGAATTTTTACTAGACTCTTAGAAGTGGGCTTGGGGTCAGAAAGTATGTACATTTTATATTTTGGAAGATACTGGCAGAGCAGTCTCCACTAATAGTCCAGGAAAGTATCTATGGTTCCATACTCTCAGCAGTCCTGGGTATTATGTCATCATTTTACCTTTTGCTAATGTGATGGTATAAAGTGGTATCTGATTATTATTTTAAATGTCTTTTTAATTGAATTACTTATTCTTGCTGTAATTCCAAATTTAATATAGATGCTAATGGTATGCATTCAAAGATGTTCATTATAATCCTAAATAAGGCAATAGATTTTGATTATGTATTCTTTGTGACACAATTCCATCCTAGTATGTATGTAAAATTATCTAATATAAATGTTACATTTTAAGGCAAAATGTTTTTTCTCTTTAGCTCTTTTATTTCATTTGATTGAATTTTAAATATGCATTAATAGATGGGATTATGATGATGATAAATATGGCAGAGATTATTATTACTATTATTATTTTTAATTTTTAAAAAAATTTTGGTACATAACTTTACCTTCTTGGGAAACTCAAATTTATTTTTAATGGGATTTTTGTCTTTGTAATGACAGTGCATAATGTTTGCTCAACTTTTTAAAAAAGATTTATTTATTTGAGAAAGAGCGTGAGCATGAGTGCGAGTGGGAGAGGGGCTGAGGGAGAGGGAAAAAGAGAATCTCAAGCAGACTCCCTGCTGAGTGTGGAGCCTGAAGCAGGGCTTGATCCCACAACAGTGAGACCATAACATGAGCCAAAATCAAGAGTTGAATGCCCAACCGACTGAGCCACCCAGGTACCCCTTAACACTCAACTTTTAAACCACACGTAGATGTGTTCACCATCTCCTTTAGATAGTTAGCTAGAGATTTGGTGGTCCTGACACTTTCCTTGAAAATTCTAATAAGCTTCAGAGGACCAGATCATACTTGGTATTCTCAGAGTATTTTATAGCTGGACTCAAGTGCTGCTGAGTTTTTACTTGGTAGAATTGGAATCCTTCTAACTTCTTAACAGTGATGAGTATACCCACTAGATTATGGTTTATAAGTAATGTTTTATGAAGGCTGTTTATTTTTCTTTAGTTACTGTGATGTACAGTGTCCATTTCTCTCATAATTTATGTCTATATTTTGAAAAGAAGAAATGTCAATATTCTTTGAACTTATGAAAACACATTTATAATCCTTACCAATTATGTGGCAATTAGTTTTCAAAGTTATTTTTTTTTAAAGATTTTATTTATTTATTTGTCAGATAGAGAGAGAGCGCAGGAGCAAGCACAGGCAGACAGAGTGGCAGGCAGAGGGAGAAGCAGGATCACTGCTGAGCAAGGAGCCTGATGTGGGACTCGATCCCAGGACGCTGGGATCATGATCATCAGATCATGACCTGAGCCGAAGGCAGCCGCTTAACCAACTGAGCCACCCAGGCGTCCCAGCTTTCAAAGTTATTTAAAATTTATCTCATATGTTTCCCAGACAAAAACTTTTAGGCAATATTGTTCCCACTATGTTGTAAGAATACTGACTGAGGTTTTATCATTTGGCCAGTGAAGATTAGTAACCACATTTTTGGTGAAAAAAAAAAATGGAGTTTTATGATGCACTATTTTTATTATAATAAATTTAAAGATATGTTTGATGAAAGCAAAGAAAAATTAGTAATAAAAACTGGTGTCCGTTATAGTATGATAAAATGTACAGATGCACCCAAAGGATATAGTCTCATGTCAAATATATAGAAAGATTATATAGTAATACAAATATCTATTTATATGGCATAAAAGGATATAAACAAATTTTTGATGACTTAAAAGCTTAGAGCATCTGGTCCTTTGATATCATGAACAACTTTGCATGTAGTTCAAATCTCAAGATCCATATGGCAATCAATTGTGTATACACCAAAGAAGATGTCTCAGAAATTATTATAGACTTACGAGTTCTAGTAGATTTTAAGTCCACTGTGAATAATGTGTTGATTACCATATAAAGTAACAGGCATACTTTTCCCAAATGGATGCTTGTAGAGGTGATTGTGATTGAAAACACTATAGTTCTTGGTTTTATGCTCTCCAGTGATCAGAAACATTTTAAACTATAAACAATATGTTCTCCAAGTGTGAAAAAGATCCATTGAGATAATTGTGTTGAAGTAAAATAATGATAAATGTTTAAATATAACTATGAGTTTGACAGTAAATATTTGGTCTCACCTGAAAATGTTTTTTGTTTTTTTTTTTTTTTTGGTTTATAGAAGTCTGGGTAGTCTTACCAGTTTATGATTTATTTTTTGATTTTTGAGTATAAATGAGTTACAGTTGTCATATGCTCATGTGGTTTATATTTTAGCTATGCATTCCCACAGATGAACCTACTTATATTTCATCCATCCTATTAATATTTATCGAGTCCCTACTTTGTTTTAGGTAGTATTCAATACAAAGGATACATTTAAAAAACTCTTTTTCCCTTTGAACATTTGATAACTGATATTTCAAGTAGTACATTTGTAGCTTTTCACTGTTCATAACTTGATGAAGTTAAATAATTATCTTTTCATGAATTATTTTCTCAAGAGAATCACTGGATACAGTGATATATATTGATATATAGCATAAGTTTGGAGAAGGTATATTGTTATGTGATCATATAGACAAAATCTTAGAATATGTTTTGTGGTAAATTGCCCCAAACAGAAATAATAAAAGGGAGATAAGTATAAATCATTAATAAGAATTTAAGATTATGGTGAACCATCGCAGTTTAATTTTGAGTTTAGCTTGTGTTAAAAATATTCCTAATGAAGTCATTTTGATCTCTTGATGATCTGAATTTGTAATCTACTTTATGGATAATTAGGGCACACTTAAAGAACTTGTCTAGATTATGTTGACAGGTCTCAGACACAGTTTACAGCCTGTTGTCATACTTAATCAGATACAGTATATCACTTTTGTTTAAACTAACATAGCATACTGCCATATATGCATACCAGTATATAGCATTTTCCCCAGTTACATAAAAGGTGTGACTTTAGGTGAGATAATGAGCTTTACACAGAGAATTGTATCATATGCATTTTGGTCTCTGTTTCAACTTGATTCTCAGTGAAAATCAAATTGTTGAAAACTGAACTGGTCTGGATTGTAAAATCAAAAATTTGCTTTTCCCCAAATTTGATTGTTTGATGCTACTTCACTATTTATGTATTTAAACATGATTTAACATTTGACAGTGTTAGATTGTTGGACATACTTATGGTGCAATATGTGTTCTCATAGGCACTTGGTCTCCTCTCCCCGCTTTTATTCAGCATTTAGAATTTTAAGAGAGGTCATAGGTTGTTGATAATGTGGTTCTCAAAAAATGCAGGCATGTGATGTGAACACTGGGTGTTACACGCAACTAATATTGAACACTATATCAAAAACTAATGATGTACTATATGTTGGCTAATTGAATTTAAATAAAAAAACAAAAAATACAGGCAAAATATCTTAGAAAATATATAAGCTGGTACTATAAGACATGATAATCTTTAATATAAATAATTATAGATTTAATTTTATTTGCATATTATATTTTATAATATAGTTAAATCCTGGGGGAAATATAAGATATATGTGAAAAAATACTTGGGTAGTGATAATGATTTTGAGATCCTTTGAGTATTTTTTCCATCACTGGTTTTTGCTTATAATCTATTAACTCTGTTATCCAGTCCATCTTAAGGCAAAATACTTTATCTTTTTATATGTCAGAATTATGACTGTGCTCCCTAGGTAGATAAAAGTTTTTCTTTTCTGAAAACTGAGGTATCCTTTTTATCAGTTCATTACTGTAATTTGCCCTCATTATCTTCATAGTAATACCATGCCTGCTAAGCTTGCACAAAGTTTTACAGCATTATTTTATTTACAGTTATTTGTTTAGAGATGTTCCTATGACAATAAGTAACTTAAATTTGCATTTAATATATTTTAAGTGGAAACATTTCTATGGTCTGTAGGCTAAAAAGTATAAGAATATTCATATTAACAGAATTTACAGAAGCCCCAATTCTCATCAGCAACAGAATAAATTGTAGCATATTCATTGGAATATTCCACAGTGATTAAAAATTAAACAATGAGTAACAGGATGAATGAATTTTTTAAACATAATATTGATATAAGAACTGGCAGAACTATGGTTTTAGAGGTCAAGATAGAGATCAGTTTTTTTTGTAGTGGTGGGAGGGAAAAATGAAAGGAAAGGGGCATGTGAGGTTTCTGGATTCTGGTTGTGCTCTGTTTCTTGATTTGGGTAATGGCCTTAGAGGTGTGTTCACTTTGCGAAGATTCATTTATCATTTGGGCCATCTTCTCTGTATATCAAACTTTATTATACAATATAATACAATACTTTTTACAATATAGTAAACTTGAAGAAGTAGTTTGTATATACAGTTGATTCTTGATATTTGTGATAATTAGGTTTTATAAAATTGCTGTGAACACTGAGTTATTGAATACTGAGCCATTGGCCCTAGGGAAAATACAGGATTAGTTTTCTACAAGCTCTGGTCACAACAGTTTTTCAGTCAGTCAATGTATAACCTTGTTTTATGTGTGTTTTTGTTTACAGACACCTTATTTAATACATACCTTGATTGATGAACTGAACTCATGGCCAATAGCACTATATAACTCATGCCTGAATGAAGCTTATCTAGCACACATATTATCTCTATAGGGCACATTACAGCCTTCTTGTGCTTAGCAACACTAGAGAGCACTTTATTACTATGCGGGGGGCCACTTTAAGTGGTGAAGTCACCAACAGAAAGCACAAAAATACACAAATGTGGCACTTAATACACTTGAGAAGAGGATACTTGTAAGCAGTATGAAAGCTGAAAAGTAAGAAGGTGAAGCATCACTGTGTTCTACCTCATCTAGAGTAATGTGTGCTTTGTACAACTGCATTTCTCATTTTTCTATGCATGAGCATGTTTGCAAATGACAGTGAACCCTAGAGTACTAATCTTTACTTAAAAATTAATTTTAGCAACCAGATGAATTTACAAATACAGAATCTATAAATAATAAGATTGACTCTATGTGATTCCTGCTATTACCTGAGTAAATATTTTTATGTCAAGTATGCAAGAGAGCTAAGAATAACCTTTTGTCCCCTTGAACTAAATATTTTTAATGGCAAGTTGTGTGATTAAAATTAGAACAATTCTCGGGCCTGGGTTGGCTCAGTTGGTTAAGCATCTGCCTTTGGCTCAGGTTATGATCCTGGAGTCCTGGGATTGAGTACCGCATCAGGCTCCGTGCTTGGCAGGGAGTCATTTTAGATCAGGTCAGGCCAGTGACTTGTACAGCTTAGTATACTGTTTTTTGACAATGAAGTGATCTCTTTTTCCAGTTATCTATTGTTGTATGTACACTAAGCAATTGACATAGTAGGCTCAAGACTGCTATTCTTAGTAACATGCTTGCAAGAGTGGTTAGCCTCTGGGAATGTGAACGGTAAATAGTTTCCTACACAGATATAAAAGTTTCCCTAAATGATAGTGGCTCGCTGTGCTTAAACTCTATGCAAGCAATGTGGTATTTGGTGACTGTTCTCTGGGAGTCTGAAATTTGGTATGTTTCAGGCAGAGGGTGCCTACATGCCTGACTTCCAGTAAAGACCTTGGACACTGTGTCTGTAATGTAATGTAATGTGTCTCTGGTGGATAGCACTTCACACAGGCGGCCATAGCTCAGTGCTGGAGGATTGAAGTGTGTCCTTTGTGACTTCACTGGGAGAGGAGTCTTCGAAGCTTGTGGTTGGTTTCCTCTGTGCTCCCCCTGTATCTTTTCACTTGGCTGATTTTTCTTTATATTATTTTGCTGTAATAAATCTCAGCTGAGTTCTGTGAGTCCTAGTGAATCACTGAACCTGTGGGTAGTTTGGGGGGGACATACAAATCCTACAAAATTTGGTATCTTATAAACAACCACCATTGTACTGCACTTCACAGTTTTGTTGTTGAGTAATTCAGTCATGGTTTAACTTGGTGTTGGCAGAGGTCACTTGGTGGTTTTCCTCTAATGTGTAGTCTGGACTGGAGGGTCCGTGAGCTTTCTGCACATATCTGGCACTTTGACAGTGATGGATGAGAGGCTGTGTTCAGCTAGGATTGATGACTGGAGTGCCTATATGTGGACTCTGCCATTAGCTCCGACATGCCAATTAAGAATTCACACTACCCTGAGTAGGCGGATCATTCATGCATTTAATTTAGACTTCTGAAGTAAAAAAAAACAAAAACAAAAACTCATGGTTTTTTTTTTTTTTAAGGTTTATTTATTTGAGAGAGAGAAAGAGAGATGGAGAGATGGAGAGAACCTCAAATAGACTCCCTTTCAAGCATAGAGCCTAATGTGGGGCTCAGTCCCACAACCCTGAGATCATGACCTGAGCCAAAGAGTCAGATGCTCAACTGACTGTGCCACCCAGCCTGTGTTTTTTAAAAAAGATTTATCTATTTATTTATTTAAGAGAGAGAGGGACAGCGTGGATGAGTGGGAGAGGCAAAGGGAAAGTGAGGGAGAATCTCAAGCTGATTCCATGCTGTATGTGGAGCCTGACATGGGGCTTGATCCCAAGACCCTGAGATTATGACCTGAGCCAAAACCAAGAGTTGGAAGCTTAGCCAGCTGCGCCACCCAGGCACCCCAAGATAGCCTGTATTTTTATTCTTAACTAGAATACTTGGAGTAATGTATTTTGTGTATCACCACATATTTTATGAAGTTGTTAATTCCTTTTATGTTTCCCAGATCCCCTTCTCCAAGTTAAGGAATTTCTTTGTGTTCTGCTGAATAATTCTGTATTCGTGTTATCTATACCCTATGTGATGTTATTAACATGTAATATATCCTCTTGGCTCTTGTATTTATAAAGCAGAGTATGTTTTTATTATATCCTCTTTAGAGAAAAACTCCTTTATTTGATTTTATCCTAATCCTTCCCAGATTCATTTTTTTTTATTTGAAAATGAAAAATCTGACCTGTATGCAGTATGATAGGCTCAGATGCACCATAATGTTTATTCTCTAGAAGAACTATGGAAGCATGAATTCCCTTTGCAGAAAATATTATTGCTTTTTATGACTAGAAATTATTCTTAGTATGGAAAATTGTTCAACCTGTGATGAGAAATGTTTCATGTTTACTCAAGGTCTGTCATTCCAGGAGACCTCATGGAGCCTTTTTTAATGGATAACATTGAAACATTCTTGAATGGTCTCCATAGTTATTATGTATTTTAGCTCATAGTTTGATATTTTCACATATGAATTCCTTCAGAACTCCCAAGTGAATGTTATTCAATTCTAATTTATGTACTTATTATTATTATTATTTTAAAAAATATTTTATTTATTTATTTGAGAGGTAGAGAGAGAGCGAGCAAGTGAGAGCAGAAGAGTAGAGAGAGGGAGAAGCAGACTCTCCGGTGAACAGGAAGCCTGATGCGGGGCTTGATCCCAGGATTCTAGGATAATGACTTGAGCTGAAGGCAGGCACCCAGCCGATGGAGCCACCCAGGTGCCCTCAATTCTAATTTATTTTTTTTTAATTTTTAATTTTTTAATTTTATTTATTTATTTACTTATTTTTAAAGATTTTATTTATTTATTTGACAGACAGAGATCACAAATAGGCAGAGAGACAGACAGAGAGAGAGGGGGAAGCAGGCTCTCTGCGGAGCAGAGGCCCCAACATGGGGCTCGATCCTAGGACCCTGGGATCATGACCTGAGCCGAAGGCAGAGGCTTTAACCCACTGAGCCACCCAGGCGCCCCTTTAATTTTTTATTTTTTAATAAACATATAATGTAACCCCACCACCCTGTCCCGATACCCCTCCCTCCCGTCCCTCTCAGTTTGTTTTATGACATTAAGAGTCTCTTTTGGTTTGTCTCCCTCCCAAACCCATCTTGTTTCATTTATTCTTTTCCTACCCTCCTAACCCCCCCACCCCATTGCATCTTCACTTCCTCATATCAGGGTAATTTATTTTTATTGATCATGTCTATTTTTCAGTATTAACAATAAATGATATCTCTATGGGATATTAATGCAAGTTAGAACATAATTTAGCTTGTATTGTGTAATATCATTTTAGCAAATTGTAAGGTTGTTTGAAACAGTATTATTAGTGGTCCAATGTCATAGTAAGGAAGCTGAGGCTTAGGGTGTTTTACCAAGCTTGAAAATGTAAGAACTGAGATGGGAATGGAGGTCTCATGACTGCAAGTCACATTGCTTGTCTTTGCTGTCCTTGAGCGCCCATTCAATTTTAGGAGCACCAGTGCTTCCAATCTTAGTCTTAGTGTTTCAATTTTTTTGTGGGGAGGGGATCATCTTGATCAGGATAGGGTAGATATTAGGCACTTTACTTTCATCACCTTTGGACAGTTGATGTTTTGAGCTTGATATTTGGATACTTAGGGTGAACCCTGAACATATATGGTTGCATATAGAGTCCTCTCCCTCACTGAGAATGGCTCAGTGTAGATGACTGAATTTCAGCCTTGATTTCTGATATAGCATTCCATTTTCCCCAGTGGGAAATCCCTACCTTCCTAATTCTTGCTCTTAGAAATTGGATCACAAAAGCTCCACCCAGTGGTTGGAATCTTAATCCAAAGAAGGATCATGATGGTGCCCCTCTGATTCTTCTGACCTGTCTGAATCAGTAGGTGGAGGGCTTTTGGCTACTTACCCACCCCTCCAGTGCCTCTAAAGACAGGGTCCTTTACACTGTAGGTCACACTCTGCTGGGGCTTGCTCATACCCACCTTCTTCCTTTTACTCATTACCATCTGAAATTGATGCCATAATAAAGGTTTTCAGATTCTTTCCATCCAGGTGTGCTTGTTTCCATCCAGGAGTGCTAAACTATTAATTAGATGTAGAAGTTTTGCACTTACCATGTATTTATAGTATCTTCTGAGATGTTCTCATGAAAATGAAATTGAGAATTTGGAATCTTTTTAAAGTAATAATTTTCAGTCTGGAGTTGAAAGCATGGATTTATTAGAGCTGAGGTGTACATTTGTGGGTCTTTTCTAGGTAGAAGCTAAGTGAAACCAGGCTATGGTTAATGTTATCTAGAATGAGAAAATAGGGTAAAAGGAAAAGAGTGTTTGAGGTTGGGCCTTGAGGATTATTTAATGGCCAGGGGAGCAGTTTGGAACCACAAAAGAAACAGACAGATAGAAGGAACACCAAGGGAGTCTGGTGTCTTGGGAACAAAGGAAGAAGAGTGTTACTAGAGTCGAATGCTTCTGGGAGATGGTTTAAGATGAGAACTGAGAAGTATGCATTAGTTTTAGTGACCTGATGCTCATGGTTGGTTTTAGTAAGAGTCTTTACTATTAGACTGATGGGATGGAAATCAGGTAACATAGCTTAAGGGGCAAGAAGAGGGTGAAGAAATGAATCCTGTTAGTGGAGAAAACTATGTTAAATAGTTTGGGAAGAAGAGAAATGGGATAGAAACTGGATGGAATTGTGAAGTTACCAGGTGTTCAATTGATTACTTTTTTCAACAGGAGATATTTAATAATTATAAGCCAGTAGGAAGTATTTAGTTGAGGGAGAAGTAAAGTGTGTTGTAGAGAGAAAGGATGTTTGATATTTGATAGTACATAATGTTTCCAAGGATTTTGCAAGTTTTCTGTTTTGTTTTGTTTTGTTTTGATATCATAGGCTTTCATTTCTCTAGGGTAAATACCTGGGAGTAGAATTTCTATGTGTTTTGTTTAACTTTATGAGAAATGACTAACTAAACACTTACCCAAAGTGGTTATACCATTTTATTTCTCTTAAGCATTGTTGAGGTTTTGGCTATTCCACATGCTTGGCAATACTTGTCAGTGTTTTCAATTTTATTTATTTTTATTTTTTTTAAATATTTTTTTTTATTTATTTGACAGGAGAGATCACAAGTAGGCAGAAAGGCAGGCAGAGAGAGACAGGGAAGCAGGCTCCCCACTGAGCAGAGAGCCCAGGCCCAATCCCAGGACCGGGAGATCACAACCCGAGCGGAAAGCAGAGGCTTAAGCCGCCGAGCCACCCAGGCACTCCAGTGTTTTCAATTTTAGCCAATGTAATGGCAGAGTAATGGTATCTCTTTGTGGTTTTGATTTGCATTTCCCTGAAATTAATGATTTTAAGCATCTTTTTGTGTTCTTTTGCCACCTCTATTTCTTATTTAGTGTAGTCCGTCCTTTCCTCTTTGGGGGGGGGGTTGATTATTTATGTTATTATAGAATTGCAGTAGTTTTAAATATATTCTGGAGACAGGGTTTGTTTTTTTTTTAAAGATTTTATTTATTTATTTATTTATTTATTTGACAGAGAGAGAGAGAGAGAGACCACAAGTAGGCAGAGCAGCAGGCATAGAGAGAGGGGGAAACAGGCTGCTGAGCCAAGAGCCCTATGTGGGGCTCAATCCCAGGACCAAGAGATCATGACCTGAGCCGAAGGCAGAGGCTTAACCCACTGAGCAACCCAGGTGCCCCTGCAGACAGGTTCTTTCTAAGACATATGTATTGCGAATGTTTTCTCTTCCTCTGTGTTTTGTCTTTGCATTTTTAAAAAAAATTTTATTTGTTTATTTGACAGACAGAGATCACACATAGGCAGAGAAGCAGGCAGAGAGAGTGGGGGGAAGCAGGCTCCCCGCCAAGCAGGGAGCCCAATGTGGGGCTCAATCCCAGGATCATGACCTGAGGTGAAGGCAGAACCTTAACCCACTGAGCCACCCAGGTGCCCCTGTCTTTGCATTTCTTAATGCTGAATTTGAAGAGTAGAAACTTTTAATCAAATCCAATGTATCAACCTTTTTTCATAGTTAGTGTGTTTTATATACTAAGAAATGTTTTTCGGTATACCAAGAGGCTACAAAGATTTTTCTTCTACTTTTTCTTTTATAAGTTATATAATTTTAGCTGAGTGATATATTTTTGAGCTGATATTTATGACCTGAGTGAATTTTTTTTTCTGGTTGGTGTGAAGAAAGAGTCAGATATTATTTAAAAAAATATGATACCTAGTTCTAGTACCTATTTGTGGAAAAGTGTTGTCATTCTTTTGTTGAATTACTGTGACTCATTTGTTGAAAATGCTTTGGATTATCTGTTCTATTCCATTGATGTTTGTGTCTGTCTTTAACATTAATACAGTACCACCTTGATTATTGTGGTTTTGTAGTTAGTCTTGAAATCAGAGATTATAAACCCTTCAACTTTATTCCCTTCTTCCTTTCCTTTTCCTTCCTTTTGGTTTTCATTTACCTTTTCCTTTCCTTTTTTTCTTAAGATTGTTTTGGATTTCCTCTGCATTTCTGTATACATTTTATTTTTTATTAAAATTTTTTATTAACATCTAATGTATTATTTGCCTCAGGGGGACAGGTCTGTGAATCGTCAGGCTTACACACTTCACAGCACTCATTATAGCACATATCCTCCCCAATGTCCATAACCCAACCATCCTCCATTTTTTATTTTCTAACAAAAGCCTGTTGAGCTTGGGTTGGGATTGTATAGAATCCCAAGTAGGATAGGTAGAAAAAGTGAAATGGCCTTTTCCAATCAGATTTAAATTTTAGAAGCTTCATTCTTCCGACATAGTGCTGTAGTGGGCTGGAAGAGAGCAGGATTAAAGACAGAACAATACATAGTCCTGGTAGTAGATAATGAAGACTAGAAAAAAGGCAATGCTGGTACACTATAGGTAAGTAAATTCTTTTGAAATCTGTATTGGTTTTCTGTTGCTGCCCTCACAAATTACTATGAATCTAGCAGCTGAAAACAATACAAAGTTAATATTTTATATTTCTGGGGGTGCCTGGGTGGCTCAGTGGGTTAAAGCCTCTGCCTTCGGCTTGGGTCATGATCCCAGAGTCCTGGAATCGAGCCCCACATTGGGCTCTCTGCTCAGCGGGGAGCCTGCTTCTCCCTCTCTCTCTCTGCCTACTTGTGATCTCTGTCTGTCAAATAAATAAATAAATAATCTTGAAAAAATATTTCATAGTTCTGAAGATTAGAAGTCTGGAACAGTTCGTAGACAAAAATCAAGGTGTCGGGCTACCATGTTTCTTTCTTGAATTCCCTCCCGAGGTGCTTTCTTTTAGGACATTTTGTCAATTTGCCTTTATGATTGATGGCCAGTTTTGAGTTAATTTCTGTATAATGGTGATGTAAGGGTTGAGATTCAGTTTTCTCCCCCTATGAATATCTACCATTTGTGCCACCACCATTTGTTGGAAAGATTACCTTTTTTTTTTTTTTCCATTGAATTACTTTAGTATCTTTAGAAAAAAATCAATGGAATCTGTATGTGTCGGTCAATTTCTCAATGCTATATTTAGTTCCATTGATCCATGCCTTCCCTTATTCTCATAATACACCATCCTTAATACTGTGGTTTTATGCAGTAAATCTGGTACTGTAAATCATTTGGCTTTTGTTCTTTTTAAAAATTGATTTGGCTAAAACTGATTTGTATTTTCGTGTAAATTTTAGAATCTTCTTGTCAGTTTGTTATGAAATCACCTGCTGTATTTTAGTTTGGATTACACTAAATCGGCAGATTAAAAAAAATCTGTAGGGGTGCCTGGGTGGCTCAGTGGGTTAAAGCCTCTGCCTTCGGCTCAGGTCATGATCCCAGGGTCCTGGGATCGAGCCACATCGGGCTCTCTTCTCAGCAGGGAGCCTGCTTCCCTTCCTCTCTCTCTGCCTGCCTCTCTGCCTACTTGTGATCTCTGTCAAATAAATAAATAAAATCTTTAAAAAAAAATCTGTAGATTAATTTTGAGAGAATTGACATCTTAGCAGAAATGAGTCTTCCGGTTCATGAACATGAACATGAACATGGTATATCTTACTATTTTTTTTTCTTTCTTAATTTGTTTTAGCAAGTTTGTGTTTTTTTTTTTAATTATTTAAGCTTTTTTAAAATTTAAACATATAATGTAACCCCCCCACCCTCTCCCAACCCCTCTCCCCCCCATCCCCCTCAGTTTATTTTATGACATTAAGAGTCTCTTTTGGTTTGTCTCCCTCCCGATCCCATCTTGTTTCATTTTTCCTTTTCCTACCACTTTAACCCCCACCCCCATTGCATCTCCACTTCCTCATATCAGGGAGATCATGTGATAGTTGTCTTTCTCCAGTTGACTTACTTCGCTAAGCATAATATGCTCTAGTTCCATCCATGTCGTCGCAAATGGTAAGATTTCATTTCTTTTGATGGCTGCATAGTATTCCATTGTATATATATACCACTTCTGCTTTATCCATTCATCTGTTGATGGACATCTAGGTTCTTTCCATAACTTGGCTATTGTGGACATTGCTGCTATAAACATTCGGGTACACGTGCCCCTTTGGATCACTACGTTTGTATCTTTAGGATAAATACCCAGTAGTGCAATTGCTGGGTCATAAGGTAGCTCTATTTTCAATTTTTTGAGGAACCTCCATGCTGTTTTCCAGAGTGGTTGCACCAGCTTGCATTCCCACCAACAGTGTAGGAGGGTTCCCCTTTCTCCACATCCTCGCCAGCATCTGTCATTTCCTGACTTGTTCATTTTACCCATTCTGACTGGTGTGAGGTGGTATCTCATTGTGGTTTTGATCTGTATTTCCCTGATGCCCAGTGATGTGGAGCACTTTTTCATGTGTCTGTTGGCCATCTGGATGTCTTCTTTGCAGAAATGTCTGTTCATGTCCTCTGTCCATTTCTTGACTGGATTGTTTGTTCTTTGGGTGTTGAGTTTGCTAAGCTCTTTATAGATTTTGGATACTAGCCCTTTATCTGATATGTCGTTTGCAAATATCTTTTCCCACTCTGTCAGTTGTCTTTTGGTTTTGTTGACTGTTTCCTTTGCTGTGCAAAAGCTTTTGATCTTGATGAAGTCCCAATAGTTCATTTTTTCCCTTGCTTCCCTTGCCTTTGGCGTTGTTCCTAGGAAGAAGTTGCTGCGGCTGAGGTCGAAGACGTTGCTGCCTGTGTTCTCCTCAAGGATTTTGATGGATTCCTTTCTCACGTTGAGGTCCTTCATCCATTTTGAGTCTATTTTCGTGTGTGGTGTAAGGAAATGGTCCAATTTCATTTTTCTGCATGTGGCTGTCCAATTTTCCCAACACCATTTGTTGAAGAGGCTATCTTTTTTCCATTGGATGTTCTTTCCTGCTTTGTCGAAGATTAGTTGACCATAGAGTTGAGGGTCTATTTCTGGGCTCTCTATTCTGTTCCATTGATCTATGTGTCTGTTTTTGTGCCAGTACCATACTGTCTTAACGATGACAGCTTTGTAGTAGAGCTTGAAGTCAGGAATTGTGATGCCACCAACTTTGGCTTTCTTTTTCAATATTCCTTTAGCTATTCGAGGTCTTTTCTGGTTCCATATAAATTTTAGGATTATTTGTTCCATTTCTTTGAAAAAATTGGATGGAATTTTGATAGGCATTGCATTAAATGTGTAGATAGCTTTAGGGAGCATAGACATTTTCACGATATTTATTCTTCCAATCCATGAGCATGGAACATTTTTCCATGTCTTTGTGTCTTCCTCAATTTCTTTCATGAGTACTTTATAGTTCTCTGAGTATAGATTCTTTGCCTCTTTGGTTAGGTTTATTCCTAGGTATCTTATGGTTTTGGGTGTAATTGTAAATGGGATTGACTCCTTAATTTCTCTTTCTTCTGTCTTGTTGTTGGTGTAAAGAAATGCAGCTGATTTCTGTGCATTGATTTTATATCCTGACACTTTACTGAATTCCTGTACAAGCTCTAGCAGTTTTGGAGTGGAGCCTTTTGGGTTTTCCACATATAGTATCATATCATCTGCAAAGAGCGATAGTTTGACTTCTTCTTTGCCGATGTGGATGCCTTTAATTTCTTTTTGTTGTCTGATTGCTGGGGCTAGGACTTCTAGTACTATGTTGAATAGCAGTGGTGATAGCGGACATCCCTGCCGTGTTCCTGACCTTAATGGAAAAGCTCTCAGTTTTTCTCCATTGAGAATGATACTTGCCGTGGGTTTTTCATAGATGGCTTTGATAATATTGAGGTATGTGCCTTCTATCCCTACACTTTGAAGAGTTTTGATTAGGAAGGGATGTTGCACTTTATCAAATGCTTTTTCAGCATCTATTGAGAGTATCATATGGTTCTTGTTCTTTCTTTTGTTAATGTATTGTATCACATTGATTGATTTGCGGATGTTGAACCAACCCTGCTGCCCTGGAATAAATCCCACTTGGTCGTGGTGAATAATCCTTTTAATGTACTGTTGGATCCTATTGGCTAGTATTTTGGTGAGAATTTTCGCATCTATGTTCATCAAGGATATTGGTCTGTAATTCTCTTTTT
>ML106292.1:0-33088 GCA_003697995.1 Taxidea taxus jeffersonii | reverse complement strand
TTTAGTGCTCTGAATATATCATGCCAGTTCTTTCTGGCCTGCCAGGTCTCTGTGGATAAGTCTCCTGCCAATCTAATATTTTTACCATTGTACGTTACAGACTTCTTGTCCCGTGCTGCTTTCAGGATTTTCTCTTTGTCGCTAAGGCTTGTAAATTTTACTATTAGTTGGCGGGGTGTGGGTCGGTTCCTACTGATTTTGAGAGGTGTTCTCTGTGCCTCCTGGATTTTGATACTTGTTCCCCTTGCTATATTAGGGAAATTCTCTACAATAATCCTCTCCAGTATACCTTCTGCTCCTATTTCTCTTTCTTCTTCTTCTGGAATCCCAATTATTCTAATGTTGTTTCGTCTTATGGCATCACTTATCTCTCGAATTCTCCCCTCGTGGTCCAGTAGTTGTTTGTCTCTCTTTTGCTCAGCTTCTTTATTCTCTGTCATTTGGTCTTCTATATCACTAATTCTGTCTTCTGCCTCATTTATCCTAGCAGTAAGAGCCTCCATTTTTGATTGCACCTCATTAATAGTTTTTTTATTTCAACTTGATTAGACTTTAACTCTTTTATTTCTCCAGAAAGGGCTTTTATTTCTCCTGACAGGGTTTCTCTAATATCTTCCATGCCTTTTTCGAGACCGGCTAGAACCTTGAGAATCGTCATCCTGAATTCCAGATCTGACATATTACCAATGTCTGTATTGATTAGGTCCCTAGCCTTCGGTCCTGTCTCCTGCTCTTTTTTTTGTGGTGAGTTTTTCCGCCTTGTCATTTTGTCCAGATAAGAATCCGCTGTTCTCCTTGTTAAGTGAACTTGGTGTTGGCTGTATTTCTTTGATCTTCTCGGGAGGGGCCTGTTGTAGTGATTCTCAGGTGTCTTTGCCCCAGGCGGAGTTGCACCGCCCTTACCAGGGGCCGGGCTAAGTAATCCTCTCAGGTTTGCTTTCAGGAGCTTTTTTTCCCTGAATGCTTTCTGTAGAGTTCCGGAGGACGGGAATGACAATGGCAGCCTCCCAATCTCCGGTTCAGAGGAGCCGAGAGCTAGGGGCCCCAGTCTTTAGTGTGCCTTCAGAGAAAAGCGTTTAATCCCTCCGGTCTCCCTAGCCCACGTTTGTGCTGGAGACCGCGTGCGTCCGCGCGCCCGCAGACCGCGCTCAGAGAAAATCGTGCGTAAGCAGTCCAGTCTCACTGGCTTCTGGGAGCGCTCCAAGCTCACCCAGCCTGTGACCAAGCATCTCTGTCTCTGGCTGAGTCCCACCTGGAGTCTCCGAACCCTGTAGATCCCTGAGCTCTCCCGGGTCGGAGTCTCCCCGGATCTTGCGGGGACCCCTCGCACAGAGCACCGGCCCGTGCCACAGAGCACCGGTCAGTGTCATAGACCACTAGGAAATCTCGGCTCTGTCTCCGCAGCCGGCTTCCCCGCTCTAATACCTGTGAGCTCTGCGACACTCAGACACCCCCGATCCTTCTGTGACCCCGTGGGACCTGAGTCCACGTTGTCCCCGTGAGGTCTTCACCCCAGTTTAGCCTCTGGAGCGATGTCCCTCCGTGGAGCAGACTTTTAAAAGTTCTGATTTTGTGCTCCGCCGCTTGCCGGGAGCCGGCCCCTCCCCCTGGGGTCTATCTTCCCGACGCGTTGGGTTGGATTCACTTCTCCGATGGTCCTACCTTTCAGAAAGTGGTCGATTTTCTGTTTCTAGAATTGTTGTTTTTCTTCTCTTCGATCTCCTGTTGGATTTGTAGGTGTTCGGAATGGTT
This sequence comes from Taxidea taxus jeffersonii, assembly GCA_003697995.1. Lineage (NCBI taxonomy): Eukaryota > Metazoa > Chordata > Mammalia > Carnivora > Mustelidae > Taxidea > Taxidea taxus. Next base: position 31,336 of record ML106292.1, on the reverse strand, counting down.
TGATAGGCTATCTAGCTGATCTCCTGCTGGCTGATGTCGTCTCAGCCTCCTACTTCTCCGCCATCTTGACTCCTCCCCTCATTCATCAATTTTTTGATGCTATTATGATACTGTATTTTGTGGATTTTTAAAAAATATTTTATTTATTTATTTGATAGAGATAGAGTGCTAGTAGGGGAGCAGCAGGCAAAGGGAGAGGGAGAAGCACACTCTCTATTGAGCAGGGAGCCCAATGTAGGCCTTGATCCCAGGATGCTGGGATCATGAACTGAGCCAAAGGCAGCTGTTTAACTGAGCCACTCACGCACCTCTGTATTTTGTTGAATTAATTTTCAAATTGCTGCAAATATATAAAAATACAATTCAATTTTGCATATTGACCTTGTTTCTCACAGACTTTTCTAAATTTAATTATTGGCAGTAAGTTTTTAGTGAATTTCTTGGGTTTTAAAAAATGAACACGATCACATGGAAGTCATTTTTTGGAGGTGACACAGTAGAAGAAATTGTTATTTTTGTTGTGGAAATTGTTAGGAAATTATGAGGAAAACACTAAAAAAATTTTCCCCCAAATGAAACATTTTCATTTAAGGCTCAATACAATTGCTCATAGGATAGAAGACGTTCCCCATTATATCAAAGATCAGTTGGTCCAAATTTTGATAAATTGCAGATATTTTTATTTAGCTTTAGATTTCATGTGATAAAGAAAACATAACACAATTAATACTTTGGGTAAAAAATACTTTTGGTGAGCTCAAATGTAGAAAGAAAGGTTACCAATTTGTAATCTAAAAATTGAACTCAGAGCATAGATATTTTTTGAATCTTTAAAATCTGTCAGGAATTTAAATATGAAAAAAGCTTATTTCATGTGCACAGTGCCCCAGGTATGGAAAGTAAAAAATTCAGATTTTTTGGAATTTTCAAGCAAGAAATGTCTATCTTTACTGCTTTATTAAACCATATTATACATATTGAAAATACTTGTACCTTGCTTTTTTAAAGTAGTCTCTCTAAAAAAATTTCATGGATACAACTGTTAAAAACAATTTTGTATAAGGTACCTAAGGGTGGCTCAGTCAGTGACTCTTGATTTGGCTCAGGTTCTGATCTCTAGTCATGAGATCGAGCCCTGCTTTAGGCTCTGCACTGAGTGGGAAGCTTGCTTAAGAGTCTCTCACTCTCCCTGCCCCCCACTCATGTGTTTTCTCCTTCTTTCTTTCTAAAAAAAGAAAAAGAAAAAGGAAAAAATTCTGTATATATGTATAAATGCTATTAATTATCACTGGCTTATGGAACTATCAAAAGGAATCAAGGACAGTGAATTTAGTCATTTTGTGTCATTTGCCAACATTTGTTGGTTGCATGTTAGAAGAATTTTATAAAGAATTTACTATATATTTTTTTAAGATTTTATGTATTTGAAAGAGAGAGATAGAGAGAGTATGAGCAAGGAGGAGAGGGAGAAGCAGGCTCCCCCTGAGCAGGGAGCAGGGAGCCCCATGCAGGGCTCCATCCCAGGGTCCCGGGATCATGACCTGAGCGGAAGACAAACACTTAATTGACTGAGCCACCCAGGTTGCCTTAAGAAGTTACTATATCCTAAACTCCAAGTCAGAATGTTTGTGAAATGTTCCAAAATCATAAACAAAGAAAAAATGCCATTGCAATTTAAGTTTATGCATTATTACACTATTTCATAAGAATTAGATAAATTTGAAGCTCAAAGAAAGGAAATAACAAGAAAAAAATTGAAGAATGCTTTGTTGACATTAGAAATTTAAAGTTACATTTCAATTTTTGCAACATGCCCTTGAATTTGACATTAATAAACTGAGTTGATAGAAGATTTAGTGAGTTTACTCACTAGACAGTCATATTTTTTAAATGATATCCTTTTGCTTCTGGGTTAAAACAATGATTAAAAATGATGAACCATTTTTGTCATTGTAGATGCAAATATTGAAGGAATGTATTTATGTGGTACATGAATGTGTTATTTGAAAACTTTGAAGTGTGTTTGGAGGAACTTAGTTATTTGAACTACTTTTTAAACTCTATTTGGTAAAATCTAAATACCAATTAAAGGTTTGTAATTAAAATTTATCCTCCTAATTAAGGTGATATAAAATACACAATGAATTTCAAATTGGACTTAGTTTTAAGAAAAGAATACAAAACCTCTTAATTTTTATAGTGATTACATGGGTTTTTTTTAGATTTTTAATTAACATATAATGTATTGTTTCAGGGATACAGGTCTGTGATTCATCAGTCTTATATAATCCCCAGTGGTCATTACAACACATCCCTTCTTAATGCCCATCACCCAGGTGATTACATGTTAAAATAGTATTTTATTTTGGATCTTTGTGGTTAAATATATTATTAAAATTAATTTTACCTTTTTCATTTTGCTTTTTAAAATGTGACTATTAGAAAACTTAACATTACATATGTAGGTTGGAGTATATTTTCATTAGACAGCCCTGAGCTAGATCATTTTGTTATCTTGCCTGTAGGAAGTTTTGTGAGTGTTTTCTGGACGTGTGAGGTTAAGAGAGGTTTGAGCTAAGGGCAGTTTTGTCTTAATTCAGTCACTGGTAATTTCTTGATAATCCTGGTTGCATCAGCTACTCTGTTAGTAATATATTTTATTATTAATACATAATGGACTTTCTTTGTTAAGTACGAATACTGTGATCCAGTGAATCTTACTGGGTTGCTAGGATATGCGAAAGTACCTACTAACGTGAAATGAATTTGTGTTTGTATATACTAATTACCGTAACTTCCAGTGAGCCATATTAGGGTACTGGTGGTGTTTAAGCCTCCAATTGCTTGCATTCTTTCAGAGGAGTACATTATTCTGAGATGTTTTGCATAGCCACAGTTGAGAGTTGGCTGAGAGGCAGTGTATGCACTGTAGACTTTCTTGCAACAGCTGTCACAGTTGGCAAAGGTAATGCTGCAGAAGTACTGCATTAAATTGGCCCAGTGGACATAATTAATTCAGAGAAAGAAGAGTTGTTTGCATAGCAGGCATGCTTGGCATAGTTTGGCAGCTGGTATGATTATGTGCCTCAATTATAGGGCATGGTGGGTAAAACTGCCTCTGTTTATGAAGTGGTGTGGATTGTGTAGTGGGAACAGATGGCTAAAAAATACTTGACCTTCTAGTACCTAGCCATCCTAATAATGAAAATAAATTTTTTTGAAGAATCAGGAGAAATTTTTATAAATTTGGAAAGCATCCTGAATACAAATGAAGAATTGAGCCAAATTTAGTCAGAAGAAAGAAGGCATATTTAAAAATCTCTTTTATATAGAAGTTACTAATGAAATCTCATTATTAATACAAATTGTTATACAAATATATAAGAATTTTTGATTCTGCAGAATTTCACATTTAGTCCTCTGCATATTTTTGTTCTATTCATTTACCTCCTTAATAATGAACTATGCACATTTTAAAAACCACTTCTTACCTGTGCATTTATTTGACTTCTGATTTAGAGAGAGTAAATAGGCCACAAAACTTGTGAAATTAGGCTTTTGTACTTTGGTGACTTGCTTTGATTTATATCCTTAGGACTACATTCTATCTACCAATTTTCAAAGATACATAGAAATTTAAATGAATTAATTCAAAATCTAAGAACTTTAGAATTTACAAAATTACTGAAGAATATATACAAGACTATCTGCTTAAAACTTTATTGTACGTTGTGCAATGAAATGTGTAGGAGGACAGGCCCTAAGGCATAATACGTGCGACCCCAGGTCCTGATGTCACGTTGTCTGGGTTTATAATCAGGCTCCCTAAGTTCCTTGCTGTCTGACATGGTAAGTTACTTCTCTGCTCTTAGATTCCTCATCTGGAAACTGGAAGTAATGATAACATTTATTTGGTAGATGGTTGTGAGATTTAATTAACATAATAGGTGCAAAGCATTTAGCATAGCTCCTAGATTTTAGTGAGTACCTGCCATAGAGTATTTATTGCATATGTACATAATGAAATTTAATTCCTTTCTTGGACAACTGGGACCTGACTATTTTAATAATTTTTTTTAATTAATAGATTGTATTTTACATGGCATTATTACTAAGTAGCAACAAAATGAGGTATCTATTCCTGATCTTGAATTTCGGTAGAAAGCTGAATAAGATACTTCATTCTTTTCTGAAAAATTGTGTTTTCTAAGGGATACATAGTAATCTTCAAAAGCAGTGACTTAATCACTTTCTTGCATCATGGTAATTAAATAATTGTTAAAAAGACTATATCATTTTTTTTTAGAAAATTTGTTAAAAAGACTATATCATTTTTTTTAGAATTTAATTTTTAGTAAAAATAATATATTGATATGGCTGCAAATTCAAAAGACATGGAAGAGCATACATTGAGAAGTCTTCCTCTCACTTCTATGCACTATTTACCCAGTTCCCTTTCCCAGGAGTGACCAGTATGTCAGGATTCTTATGTATTCTTCCAGATTTATTTTCTTTATGTACAACTAAATACATATATCCCCCCTTTCTTAGATATGTGGTAAATGCTTGCTGATGTGTTCCTTGCCTTTTTCATTTGGCAATGTATTTTAGGCAATATTCAGAATCTGTCTTTCTGTTTATTTTTTCCCTTAATTATCAGCAATAGCTTTGTAGAGATCCTGTGTTGGTTTCTTTTTGTTTGTTTTTGTTTTTGTTTACCCATCTTTATATGAAGTGAATTTTTCTTGGTCTGTTATTTGCAGGAAGCACCTGTGAGGGAAGGGCCAGAGTCCTGGGAGGAATTTCCTTTGTTATTTTGGGTTTGTCCAGGATTTCACTGAAAGTGCATTTACAGAAGAACCAATGGTCTTGGACTCATATCAAAGTTTGAAACTTCTGGACTTTGAAATTCACTGTTAAGAGAAGGAAAAGACAAGCCACAGAGTGAGAAAATGTTTGCATGGAATAGATTTGAGAAAGAACTTGTATTTGAAATATATAAAGGACCTGTAAAACTGAATAATAAAAAAAAGCAAACATCTCAATTACAAAATGGGCACAAGTTTTAAACACTTTACCAAAAAGATAGCTGAATGGCAAATAGGCACATGAAAAGATGCTTAACATCAGTCACTAGAAAAATGCAAATAAAACCAAAATGAGGTACTGTGACACACCTATTAGAATGGCTAAAATTCTACACCATGTTTGGCAAAGCTGTAGAGTCACTGAGACTCATCCAGTCCTAGTGGCACCTACTACAAAATGATACACCCACTTTGTAAAAATAGTGTGTCAGTTTCTTAAAAACTGAAAGCTACATATAATATATAATCTAGCCGTTCTATTCCTAGGTATTTACCCATGAGAAATGAAAATTATATATGAAAGTTCATAGTAGCTTTATTAATAATAGCCCCAAACTAGGAACAACGCAGATGTCTGTCAACAGGTGCATGGATAAACGAAGTGTGGCATATCCATCTCATGGAAAACTCACATACTGTAAAAAGCAGTAAAACTACCTGTAGTCACTGCTACCTGGATGAATCTGAAATTATTCTGAGTGAAAGAAGGCAGATAAATTACGAGGACATACTATGTGATTCCATTTATATAACATTCTAAGAAATTAAGATTGAATGTATACTGTCATAAAGGAGACCCTTGCAAACCTGGATGGGACAGATGGGGTCGGGAGTCGGGGAGGGACAAGAAGAGATTGCAAAGGTTTGAGAGGGTTCTGGTTATTAGTTCATAATCTCGATGGTGGTGATGGTTTCACGGATATATTCATACATACATATGTCAAAGGTTTTAAAACTGAATAATTTAAATATTGTAACTCATTCTCTGTCAATTTAACCTCAAAGAAAAAAAAAAAACCCAAACAAGTGAAATGGTTAAAATTCCACATTGCTAGAGTGATCAGCATTACAGTCCCAGAGCTCAAAATTTTTGCTGGGTATGCCCAGGTGCAGATGATCCTGTCAAGAGAGTCGCATTACAGTGTGTCCAAGTTCAGCCATTCCCCTTGGGGCCCAGCCTTTTACATACAAAGGGCTAGAGCAGTATACTGTGGTGGGTGTGTGCAGGGATCTGTCTCACGTGGCCAGGTGTGCTCCATCTGTTTCAGCATTGAGCAGTATGTACTGTCATGGTATAGATCTGTACACTTGGATGTGAACACAGCCTTAATTGATCATCCTCAGCCTTCCAGGAGAGTCAAAACCTGGTCCACGCATGTGGGGGAACTTAGTGCCAGGTACCCAGGACAAGAGTCAAATTAACAGGAAATCTCTGTGAATCATTTTAACAGGTCCATGGATCAGCTTTATTAAGGTTCATGCCTGTGTCTCTTATTCTCACAGAAACTTTTAGATCACATGTTGTCACAAATTTTAAGTTAAAGAGCTACCTAGGAGGTTGAGTAAGTGGCAGACCCAGGATTTGAAAGCCCTCATTCTTTCCACCATACCATGAAGCCATTCCAACCTGTCAGAAGAAATTTTTGCTAATAACAGCATTTTCAAATTGGTCTTTCCTAACTTTTTCCTTTTGCAGGGACATTCAGAATAGATCACCACTTTTTAAAAATATATAAACACTATATTTTTTCTATTGTTGATTTGTAGTTTTGATTAATATTAGCTTACCTAAATTTCCACCTTTACAAAAGTATTAGAATCAGGAAATGATTATATTTTCTTACTGATACTATGCTAAAAATTTTAAGTGTAATAATTATTCTACTTCTAAAAATCCTCAACTAGCTTTTTTTTTTTACATTTCATATTGCCTTTTAAAAAATTATTACTCCTTTTTTCCTGATGCCTTTTATTCCAGTGATTTATTCACCCCATAACTGGAATCCTTTATCTAGCTTTTTAAAGTTGAACTTTTAAATTTTTATTTTTAATACAGCAGGTTCACATACAGTAATAAATAATTAAGAGAAACATACATCTTTTTATATCTTATAATTTCAGTACAAGCTGAAAATAGTTAAAATAGTATTGGATAGATACAGAGCTTATAATACACAGCATCATCTCTTGCCACTAACCCTTTGAACTCTGTGTCCACTAGTAATAGATTCTTTGTGGTCCCCTGACTTCTGTGTGAATTTTCTCACTTCACAGTTTTACACAACATTTCCTGTGTCTAGAAGCCACATGCCCCACACATTCCTCTAATTAATGTATATTTGTCCTATAGGTCTGACTTTCCGCTCTTTTTTTCTGTAATTGACTCCCTTGACATGTGTCTGCAAGATGAGGCTTTTTGTTCAGGTATTTCCATAGCAACCTGGAGTGAGGTCCACAAGTTCTCCTGTCCCTGGGACCTAATGCATGCTATCATAATTGCCCATTTATTTGTCCGTGTTTTCCTACCCTACATGATAATCGAGGAGCATATTGTCTGGTGTCCCATCCTTGTATTCCCAATAACCGTTAACTCCTTGAGGGCACGTCCTTCTGTTGCCTAGTGTCCAGAATGGTGTCTGTCATGTATAGGAGCTGAGTGGGTATTAAAGGATGGATGAGAAATAACGGAGCAGAGCTGAATAGACAAGGATATTTTAGTTGAATAGTTATTTCACTGGATAAACACAGTCTATAATAAAACAGAAGCTAGACTAGAATGTGTAGTGGTGGCCCTTTGGATCCTGGTGTCCTAGGGAAACCTTAGTTTTTAAAAGGTTATTTTGGGGCTCCTGGTTGGCTTAGTTGGTTAAGAGTCTGACTCTTGATTTCGGCTCAGGGCATGATCTCAAGATTATGGGATTGCGCCCCGCTCCAGGCCACACACCTCGTGGGGAGCCTTCTTAAGATTCTCTCTCTTCTGCTCTCCCTCTGCTCCTTCCCCCACTTGCTCTCTCTCTCTCTCTCAGAAATATATAAATAAAAGCCTATTTTAACTGCCCAGAGAAATGATATAGAAAGTGTTAGAGGTTATTTGAAGAAATAAATTTTTGTGAAATGAAGAACCTACCTGCATGATTTTATAAAACTTTCAATTGCTTGGAGATGAGTGCTGAGATATTTTAAAAACCAAGCTCTTTTCATTTAGCTAAAGTAATAGAGTGCCCATTTAGATAAAGTAACAGAGTGCCTTATACTACAAAAATTTAAATATGTATTTGATGTTTTTGTATGAGTATGCTAATAACTTAGTTCTACTTTAATTACACTGAGCTCATATAAGAAGGAACTGTTTCATAGTGTTATTGATATTCCTAGACATTGATTTCCAAAGAAGGGTAGGAGAGTAATAGTATGACACATAATTAATATTTGTAGATATTCTCTTAAGGACAACAGCATATCTATTTTATATTATTTCTTGAAATAGCCAAAATGACTGAAGAAACTAATATTTTTCTGGTTCTGCGGGTGTGTTTTTGAAATGTACGCAAAAGGAACTTCATGTCAGATATGTATATAAATATGCAATTCTATCAGTTACAGTTGTACATTTCTTTAAAATTTTAGAACTTCTGGAAAAATTGTATTGACAGTATTCTAGATCTGGCAAAACAGAAATGGAGCATGTTTATCAGTTTTTATGCTTCTCTCTGCCTATTCCTTTCTTATTGGGTAACTGCAAAGGTGTATCTATAGAAAAAGAACCCTTATAAATTACAAAAATCTGATACCTAATCTTGAACTATACTATTGGCTCTCCTACTCATTAGGTACAAAACTACAAATATTTGTCAAACTCAGCACCAGCATCTTCAAGTGTCATTTTTGTCAGCTGTTTATTTTTCTGTTTCTTTCCCGTGAAAAGCTTTTGAAGAAGTTTTATCCTCTAAGACCAGTAGTGTTAGATTTTCCTTCATTTAATAAAAGAAATATTGAAGTTCTGGAAAAATATGAGTTTCAAATAATACTCGTAGTCATTAGAAAGAAATAGTATTTCCAAATTGGTAATAATCTTATAAAACATGTCATTTTTTACATAAAAACTTTCAGAAACTCAAATTTCATTCCTTCAAGTAAACAATGAAGATTTAAAAAGTAGATCATGGTGGGGCGCCTGGGTGGCTCAGTGGGTTAAAGCCTCTGCCTTCAGCTCGGGTCATGATCCCAGGGTCCTGGGATAGAGCCCCGCATCGGGCTCTCTGCTCAGCGGGGAGCCTGCTTCTCCCCGTTTCTCTGCCTGCCTCTCTGCCTACTTGTGATCTCTGTCTGTCAAATAAAAAAATTAAAAAAAAAAAAAGATCATGGTATTTAGAGTCATTGGAATCTGTGGTAGAAAGGGAAGCAAATAGAGCATTTGATTCATATTCTTGTAAAATTCATGTCATTTAATATTTAACTAGTTGTTCTTTCAGTGTACATTTGAACATATGAGAAACAAAGGGTAGTTTGCATGTTAAATGTTTTGCTGCAGACATAAAGTGATTATTCCAAAGAATACGTATACTAGAATGCATTCAAAATCTAATATATAACATTGAAACTAAAACTATGAGATTAATTCTCTTGCACAGTTACTAAGGAGGTAATATGATCACATCACATGCATGTAATATGTTTGCTGATGGCATATGAGCTTTAAGGTGATTGAAATGATTTTCAGCATGCTGTTGTAAGCCATAGAAAAGTACTAAAAATTATACTTGTTGGGACGCCTGGGTGGCTCAGTTGGTTAAGCAGCTGCCTTCGACTCAGGTCATGATCCCAGCATCCTGGGATTGAGTCCCACATTGGGCTCCTTGCTCGGCAGGGAGCCTGCTTCTCCCTCTGCCTCTGCCTGCCACTCTGTGCCTGTGCTCGCTCTCTCTCTCTCTAACAAATAAATAAATAAAATCTTAAAAAAAAATCATACTTGTTTTTAATTGTTAAGGAAAATCCTCAAACAAAATACCTACTTAAAATAGGGAGCTTAAGGTTTTGGTTCATATGGAAGTTTTAACTGTGACTTTTGTTGGTTATTTTCATGTTCAACAGTTTTAGACTAGCCTATGTTGGAAAAGACCATGACATGCATGTGAAAAACACTACTTTTTTTATGTTGCAGAGAACTAACTAACTAGAACATTTTGTTTTCAAATTATGAGTATTCTGAAGTGTAGTGCCATTTGAATGCATTTTAGTACATGATTATTTGCTAGTTTGTAGATGTCTAAAGTCCCAGCAGATATATGTGAATTGAAATAATATGTGAATGGAAAGAAACTGACATACATTTTAAAAGAGGAAATAAGGAAAAATAATAACAATTTAGTTGTGTCTAAAATACAATGAAAAAACCCATTCCACTTGAAAATTAGGCAGCATGCTTTAATGAGATTTTTAAAAATTCCAAAGAGAATCCTGTTACCATTTGATTAAGATAAATGTTTTTGAGCTCAATTTTTAACACAGGTTGTTTCTGATGTTGGGGAATCTAAAATGCTGTTTGTTACAAGTCATGTCCTAATTTTAAAGATATGAAAACATGGGGAGAAAATGTGTCTAAGAATCAGTAAAATACACAATTATTGTTCACAAGCAGAAGGTAAAAGAACTTGTCCAGAGTTATAAAAAATGATTAACACTCTGGATGTGAATTAAGCTCTAGTTCAGGTTTAGAATTCTTTTTTTTAACCAGTAAAATATAGGGCCCCACCTGTAGATATGTTTGTATCTCAGTGCATTAGATAAACAAAAACGACAGCCAGACCCCCTGCTTCATGGCATTCCACTGAATAAATGTAGTGTGGTTTATGTAATCGTTTCCCTATAGCTTTATTATTATTATTATTTTTTTATTTTATTTATTTGACAGACAGAGATCACAAGCAGGATCCCAGGACCCTGGGATCATGACCTGAACTGAAGGCAGAGGCTTTAACCCACTGAGCCACCCAGGCGCCCCTCCCTATAGCTTTATATTTAGTTTGTGTCCAGCTCTAGTAAACATCCTAATGCATTGTGTACATGAGTATTTATCTGTGGTAGGTAACTAGATGTGAAATGGCCAGGTCAAAGAGTATTCGTGTTCTAAAATCCGATGGGAGCTCTAAAGTTGCCTTGCATGGCTGTGCTGATAAGTTGCCTCCAGCTCTGTTTTTCCACTTCCACTGAAATGATGATTAAATTCTACCTAAACTGCCTGTAGAAAATAATTTCCCAGTGTTTGCATTTGCATTTCCTAATTTACTTTGGAGAGTGAGCATCATTTATTATTATTATTATTGTCATTATTAGTTTTAAAAGAGGGGAGTCCTTGGGGTTTAGGTTGTAGACCGTAATGGCTCTGTTGCCTAGGGATCAGGCTATGGAGAAGGGTTCTAATATGGGTGGGAGTAGCCTAGACTTATCAGCATTGATGAATTATCCTGAAGATTGCCCTAAATCTAGGTCTCACTGATCTTTGTATGGTTCTTCTGAGTTTGGTCCTTGTGGATCTGCATAGTTTTCTCTAGCAGTTCTGGGATGGGTTGACTTCATTTCTGTCAGTCAACCCATTCACTTTTTAGCTAATGTCAATTTTAGCAATTTCCCATCAACTGATAGTTATTTTCTTGGTCTTCAAAAAATTGTGGTAAGATTCTTTAAAATTCCAGAATTTTTTTTCTTGCACAATTGAAACTCTGTACCCATTAAACAATAGCTTCCCATTCCCCTTCTCCCTCATCCCTAGGCAACTTCCATTCTGCCTTCTGCCTCCGTGAATTTGACTACTGTAAGTACCTCATAAAAGTAGAATCATACAATATTTGTCTTTTTGTGTCTTATTTGACTGGCTTATTTTACTTAGCACAATGTCTCCAAGGTTCATCCGTGGTATAGCATATTCTGTGTTATAACATCAGTGTTTTTGCTTTTCCTTTCTTTATAGGGCTAAATAGTATCCCATTATTTATCTGCCACATTTTATTTATCTGTTGATGGACATGGGTTGTTTCTACCTTTTGGCTATTGTGAATAATGCTGCTGTAGACATGAGTACACAGATAGTTTTTCAAAACCTGCTTTCAGTTCTTTTGGGGTGTATATCCACAAATGGAATTGGTAGATAGAATAGTGTTAAAACTTGTACATGGAATTATAGTCCTCAAGTGCAATCTTTACAAAGTCGTGAATGTAAAAACATTGCTATGTCCCTTTCCATGGAGTAGGTTCTGTACCAAAGTGAAAATCATTTTGCATTTTCTTATCATCTTCTGAATAGAACTTTATAATTAAAATATATTTTAATATATTTAATATATCTTAACATATTTAAAATATATTCAAAGGCTATACATGGACAGATTCAGTCAAGTATTTTTCCTGCTTTTAATCATGCTAGTATAAAATTTTTAATTTAGCCAAAGAACTGAGATGTATTTGTGTTTTCCCAAGTTTTCTTTACTGTATTTCCTTTACTATATTTCCAAAGTGCATACACACACACACACACACACACACACACACACACACACCTCTACACATCTACATACCTTGTTTGCAAAAGTATTTTTTATAACCCAGTGTCTTTGATTTTTGACTAGATAAACTGGAAAAAGCTGTTGATTTTGAATATGCTCAGAGCATGTAATTTGTGACCTAAGTGTGGAGAAAAATCTGTATATGTCTGTCTTTGAAGATTCAAATACTTGTAAATTCTGATCCTTGGCAATAAGCAAGTCTGTATTTTATCAATCCAAAACTATTTACCTACTTTCTTTGTAAATTTACCTACTTTCTTTTTAAGGTTCATGGTAATATTTATTTCCTCTAACTGGTGATGTTTTTCTCCTGACTTGAAAGTTTTAAGACACCTCCCCCACCCCTCTTAATAATGTTGAAAAAGTAGCTGAAACATCATGTTAGATTTGAGTATTTTTGTTTTAGTATTAACTTTTTTTTTAAGAGAAGGAGTGTGTGCAGGCAAGGGGGAGGGGGAGGGATAAAGGGAGGGGAAGAGAGGAAATCCTAAGCTGGCTCCTTGCTCAGTGCAGAACCTGAATCTGGGTCTGTCTTGAAACCCTGAGATCATCACCTGAGCAGAGATCAAGAGTCAGATGCTTAATTGACTGAGCCACCCAGGCACCACTACTGTTAATATTTTAAACTGACATTTATGAAGCTCTTTGTGTTTTTGCTAAATGTGTAATTAATTTTTTTGCATAAAGAAATTCTTCATCAACCCTCTGCCTTTTTTCCTATTTTTATAGTACAATTCATTTTGAAGACTTGCTTCATCATTTTATACAGTTGATAGTTATTATAGACTGTAGAATTATCCCTAAGCTATATTGTAAGTAGGAAGAAAGCCCCCCCAAAAAACTGAAGAACAGTGTATCTAGTGTAACGCCATTTATGGAAGAATGGAGGTGGGTGAGAGGGAGATCATATGAAAGCGAGCATCTGTGCATTTGCTTTACACACAGAGTATCTCAGGAAGCATTGTCAAAATAAATACAAAGTTTGGGACGCCTGGGTGGCTCAGTGGGTTAAGCTGCTACCTTCGGCTTGGGTCATGATCCCAGGGTCCTGGGATTGAGTCCCACATCGGGCTCTCTGCTCAACAGGGAGCCTGCTTCTCCCCTCTCCTCTCTGCCTACTTGTGTGATCTCTGTCCGTCAAATAAATAAATAAAATCTTAAAAAAAAATAAATACAAAGTTAACATTAAAAGAAAGCCAGTACAAGGTAAACAATCTTCAGCTTCAGAGAGTAGTGCCAGTATATAGATTTAGTTTTTGACATTGAAGTAGCTCATTTTCCTTCTGAATTTTTAAAGTTTTGTAGCATGACAGCATATGTAATGACAGTTAAAAAAAATTCTGTGGCTTTTTTTAGTCTTACTTCTTTCACTGATTTTTATGTCGTCCTTTTTTAAGCCTCTTTTTGGAAACAATTTACAAATTATGGAGAATTCCTGTATACCCTTCAGCCAGCTTTCCCTTACTTTAATGTCTTATATAACCTGGTGCATTTGTCGAAACTAATGAAATAATACTGCTACAGTATTATTAACTATACTACAGACTTTGTTCACATATCACCAATTTCTCCCCCTGTGCCCTTTTTCCATTCCGGGATCTAGCCTAGCACTCCGCGTTTCAATCTTTGACACTTCTGTAGCCACTGGCTTTCATGGTCACAAGTAATTCAATTAATTCGTAGTTTTTGTTTTCATGACATGGACTCTTTTGAGGAGTCCTGGTCAAGCATGCTTGGTTTGGGGCTAGCTGGTGTCTTCTCAGAGTTATACTATGATTATGGATTTTGATACCACAACAAAGGTGGAGTTCCTTTCTGTTTTATATCAGGGTATACTTGTCAGTGATGGCATTAACCTAGATCACTTGCTTATTTATGGTGGTGTCTGCCATCTCTCTCACCTGTCAAGTCACTCTTTTTCCATTTCTTTTTTTTTTTTAAACTTCATTTATTTATTTGACAGAGAGAGACAGTGAGAGAGGCAAACACAAGCAGGGGGAGTGGGAGAGGGAGCAGGTTCTCCACTGAGCGGGGATCTCAATGTGGGACTCCATTCCAGGATGCTGGGATCATGACCTGAGCCAAAGGCAGACACTTAGGGACTGAGCCACCGAGGCTCCCCTCTTTTTCCATTTCTGTTGCCTGCTCATTGGAAGTGAATCACTGAGTTCAGTTTAGGTTCAAGGGGAGGGAAATTAAGCTCTGCCTCCTGGAAAGAATATCTAAATACGTTATTTGGTATTTTCTGTAGGACAGTATCTACAAGTCTTCCCTTCTCTCTCATTTTGTTGTTATGTTTGTTTAGTCATTTATTTATATTAGTATTGACTCATGGATATTTGTTTTATTCTTTGGGTTAAAGTCCATTTCTTTTCTTTCTTTCTTTTTTTTAAAGATTTTATTTATTTACGTATTTGACAGACAGAGATTACAAGTAGGCAGAGAAGCAGGCAGAGAGAGAGGAGGAAGCAGGCTCCCTGCTGAGCAGAAAGCCCAATATGGGGCTTGATCTCAGAACCCTGGGATTATGACCGGAGCCGAAGGCAGAGGCTTTAACCCACTGAGCCACCCAGGCGCCCCTAAAATCCATTTCTATCCTTATTTGTTTTGTTGCTCACAGTGTTTCAGCTTTGGCCATTGCGAGTTCTTTCTTGTTAGTTCCTGTGTCCTTTGACATGGCTCATTCCCTCTTTTGCCTCACTGTCTTTTCTTAGGCACTTCCTTACTTTCTGTCACTAGAAGGTACTTTCCTTTCCCAGTCCTAAAATTTCTCTAGCTCAGCCCTTTCTCTTAGGATGCCTGGTTGCTGTTGATAAATTGTATTAAGGAGTCATGCCATGGTCTATAGGTATGCTTGCTGCTACTGGGGTGTTGGTTTTCTGGGCCCTCTCAGTTAACAGCCCCAGAAAAGATATCTATGTATACTAACTCATGTCTATGCACTTCTCTCATTATTTCTGTATGTAGCTGTCTGCATATGTATTAAAGCAGATGAGTTCATAGTGCTATCTCCAACTCTAATCTTGCACCATGAGATTCATTCCTGCCTTTTCCCCTTACTCATATATAAATTCTTTCTCTGACCTTGAGAAGCCTGGCTCCCATTATCTACATTTCATTTATTCATTCAAAAAGTACATAGGCAGAAGAGTTTCATGATTATTGACTCTTTTCCTCATAAGAAATACATTTACCAACCAGAGTACTATGTTTCTGTGCAGTTCTTTTTTGTCTTTAACCTAACAGTATCAAGTTAAAATACCATTTTCCAAAGTTACTTTGGTCAGCTCCATTTTTTCCATCATCCTCAGGGAGATTATTTTACATTGCTGTTAATCATTAATTTTTAAAATTATGATGCTGTATAAAATAATGATGTATTGGGACGCCTGGGTGGCTCAGTTGGTTGGGCGGCTGCCTTCGGCTCAGGTCATGATCCCAGCGTCCTGGGATCGAGTCCCACATCGGGCTCCTTGCTCCGCAGGGAGCCTGCTTCTCCCTCTGCCTCTGCCTGCCTCTCTGTCTGCCTGTGCTCGTGCTCTCTCTCTCTCTCTAACTAATAAATGAATAAAATCTTAAAAAAAAAAAAATGATGTATTGTTTGTTAATCTGAAATACAGGCAGAAAAGTATATAAGAAACCTTTTGTTGCTTTTTTTTAAAAAAAATTTTATTTATTTATTTGACAGAGAGAAAGAAATCACAAGTAGGCAGAGAGGTAGTGGGGGGCGGGGTGGGGGAAGCAGGCTCCCTGCTGAGCAGAGAGCCTGATATGGGACTCGATCCCAGGACCCTGAGACCATGACCTGAGCTGAAGGCAGAAGCTTAAACTACTGAGCCACCCAGGTGCCCCCTTTTGTTGCTCTTATTTCAAATACTATTTTAACATGGATCCGTTGTAAGATTTCCAGGAAGTATGGATACTTGTTTTGTTTTTCTGAGTAGTTATTTTTAAAATGGCATTATTTTCTCATTCATAACATGTCTTACACATTTAGAAGTCCAAATGTAACCAAAAGTCTGAAAGATATTACCAATTAATGATTATTTTTTCTAAAATAGGAAAACAGTATTACTCTCAGATGGAGTTATTATTTGCTAGACTTTATAGAACATTAAGGATGAAGAAATCTGTCCTGTTTATTTGTCTATTTCACCTTGTTTAGTCTTAGCTAGCCTCTCGTGAGTGATGGAATATAATAGCTAAAGACTGAGGGTAAGGCAGATGAGTTAGGAGAATAATGAAGAAAGATGCTGTTCCATTTGTATGTGTTTTTAATTAATGGGAAGTTGTTTCCTAATTCAGCTAGGGCATTTGTTTACCGTCATTTTTCTATAGTTTTGAACATCTCTCAGTTTTCCTGTTAAGGATTTATTTAAAAAATGAGCCAGATATCAGGAAGTCACAGGAGTTGTGGTTTCACCAATCTCTTATCCAAATTCAGATGAGTTTTTTCCTGTTTTTGTGTTCATGCACAGTAGCCTTGTCAAAAGCAAATAAAAATTTGGACATAAAATGTAAACTCTGATGTATCATTGAATGCAGCACTGCTGTGGGAAGCAGTTTTGTCTTTTCTTGAAATTGAGCCTTTTACTTAAATTCTTTTACTGTCATGCTAAATTGTTTGTAAGCAAATCTCCTTGCTGGGGTTACATTTTAATATTTATTGAGTGGTTTTCAAGGGGTCCAGATTCCTTGGCCTTTTCTTTTCTTTTTTTTTTTTTAAAGATTTTCTTTATTTATGACAGAGATCACAAGTTGGCAGAGAGGCAGGCAGAGAGAGAGGAAGGGAAGCAGGCTCCCCACTGAGCAGAGAGCCCGATGTGGGGCTCGATCCCAGGACCCTGGAATCATGACCTGAGCCAAAGGCAGAAGCTTTAACCCACTGAGCCACCCAGGCACCCCTCCTTGGCCTTTTCTTACTTTTTATAGTAAGTCCCATAACAGAGACAAAATATATCTGGAGTCATGTAGTATTTTATGATTCTGAGCACTTCTGAAGAGCTCTGCTATCGTATAAATTTTTTTCATAACTGTCACTAAGTATCCCAGTATAGAAACCACTTCTCTCTTTTTCTTAAGTGTTAGGCATTTTTGTATCAGTTGGTGAGTTCCTATTCCCGGGTTCTTTCCTCGGTGGTGAGGAAAAAGTATAGAAAAAATTATAAGGCAAAGCTCCTCTCTGTCCTGGGAAGGGAATGTGACTGGTTGGCTTGTCTGCTTGTTTGCTTATACATGTATTTATAAAGCAGAAGTTTTATTCAACATTTTTTATGTGCCAGGTCCTTTGTTAGGCATCATAAACACAAGATGAGGAGAGAGCAAGATATCTTTTCTTAAAGAGCACAGCTGAGTTGGAAGAGACAAGTACATAAATATAATTACAATGCAGTGCTCCAAGAACAATGGTAGTGGGTATTTTGGGAGAAGAGAAATAATGTGTATCCCAGCAGGGGAAATGATGATGGAATGTTTCTTGTAGGAGTGATGTTACCCACCTAAAGAAGGTATCAGGAGTTACCGAGGGGAAGAGCGGCAGGAGGAAGGACACTGCTGGGAAGAGGGGAAAGTGGGGGTAGAGTGTAGGAGAAGAGAAAGAGCATCGTGCATTATAAGGAACCATAGGCAGATCAGGGTCCTTGGAAAATGAGGTACACATAACAAAACGGCAAGAAAAGATGCCAGAGAGTAGGATATGGCCTGGATTGGGGAGGACTTTTTAATGCCATCTTTGGGATTAATGCCTGTCACTATATACTGGAAAGATCCTTTCCATTGTTTATTGTGTTAAAATGCAAATAACAGCATTTACTATCTTAACCATTTTTAAGTATATGTTTTTAGGTGTTCAACCTTTTAATTTTAGATGGTAGCAGATGATTTCATTTTAAAATATTGCAAAGCTCTGTGGTTACCTTAGGACCAAATATCTTCTTTATCATATAAAAGTTTACACAGTGTATCAGTTATATATTACCACAATAAGTCTGTAATAAGCAACCACAAATATCTTGGTGGCATACAAAAATAAGTTTGTTGCTCACAGCTGTGTGTATGCTAGGCAGCTCTGCTGGTCGTGGCTGGCCTTACTCTTAGAGTCGGCATACAGGGGCCCATGGATAGATAGGTCCCTGATGTGATTAAGCTTTTCTCCATTTGCTTCTCACCCTCCTGGGGACCATCTCAAGCATATTCTCATGATGACGGCAGACATAGAAGAGGAAGCAAGCAAGTACTCAAGTGCTCATTCTAGTGCTACTTATTCCCTATTATGGAGGAAAGACCTTCTATGTACTCTACTCAATACTCTTTCAGTTTTGAGATTTTCTTTTCTTGCTGGAGGGAGTAGACACATACCCAGCCCACTGTGTCTGCCAGGAGCCACTACCACTCATCCTTTTAGGTGACTTTGATGTTTAAGATGCTGTCAACGCAATATGTAAAGCAGGAACAATCAAGTAAAAGGTTGATAGTGAGCATGCAATGGATAGATGGTATTTGTGATATATGATACAAAGTATCCTATGAATTAGAGGAAGAACGCCCAATATTATAAAAATAGGGGCACATAGGGGCACCTTGGTGGCTTGGTTGGTTGAGCATCTGACTCTTGGTTTTGGCTCAGGTCATGATCTCAGGGCCATGAGATCGAGCCCTGCGTGGGGCTCCGTGCTCAAAGTGGAGCCTGCTTGGATTCTCTCTCTTCCTCTGCCCTTCCCTCTGCATCCCTGCAGCTCTCTCTCCCTCTCAAGAAAAAAAGGAGGGGTGCACATATGTGTGTGCACACATAGCAGGTTATACTTAGGTAAAAAACAAAAACAAAAACAAAACAACAACAAAAAACCAAGCTTACACACATTAAATACCAAATAGGAACAGCCACTCACCTAGTTAGGGGCAGAATAGAGACTATTTTTGAAGTCTCTTAAAATTTTTTAAACTTCTCTGTTTTACTTGCAGCTTTAACCAACTTTCTGACTTTTAAAATTACAAATTGCTCAACATAAATGCACAACTTTGAACATTAGCAGCATTAATAATATTAACTCTTTCCACTTATAAAGCATTTCACAGTTCACAGAATGCTTTGCCATACTCATTTTCATTTGATCTTATGACTCTAGCAGGCACAACAGATTAAGGAAAGTGAGAAGTTGTATGGCTCTGCCAGAAATCACAAAGATGTACTTGGGGATCCTAGGATTAGAGCTGCTTAATTACCAACCTTCTACTTCACATGGGTATCTTTCCAAAAACATTCACAAACCTATTATTTCAAGATAATATCAGGTTGTGAGTATGCTAAGAGGTATAAGATAGCCTGTCTTCATGGTGCAGCAGGCAAGTAGTAAATTGAGATTCCTCTAGTAGTGTGGGGTGGGGTCCAGAATGAGGTCATTTTTAATAATGATCACCTTTGTTTCACTGGTTCCTGCTTCTGCCTGCCTAATAGGATCTGACCACAGTCACCAGCAAATCATTCACCGTTGGTAGCAGCTGAAAATCTCTGAGTGGTGTCCTGCATGAGCTCCCCAAATAGTTTGATCAACTACCCAGAATTATTACTTTCTTATAATTCTCGAGTTCTATTTCTGTGCCATTTTTTTCCTGTTAGATATATCTGTATAAATCTCTCTCTCTCTCTCTCTCTGTATTTTTTCCCCTTCAGAGATCTCTAAGTGTCCTATATACATGTCTTTCTGTTGGGACTTTTCAAAACTTTCTTTTAATTAAAAAAGTACATATATCAGCTTTTCTTCATTTGTAAAATGGATAATAAAGTTCTCAGCCTCATTGGAGTGAAGGTAAAGGATGTAGGGGAGCTTTTTAAACTGATACACTAAGTAGAAGAAAGAAGAAATACAAAATACTCACAATGAAAAACTATTTTATACCCAGTAGATTGACACACATTTCAAAACATCTGATAATATCAAATGTTGGTGATGATATGGAGCAAATGGAACTTATATTCTCTGCTGAAGGGTGTGTAAGGTAGACCTACTTTGGAGCACTTTTGTCAAAGTTCGATGCAGAAAGTATAACCCGACAGTTTGCTATCAGCTTTACTCCTACATGTGTGCCCTGGGGAAGCTACTACACTAGGACACATGGATTTTTTTTTTTTTTTGTAATAGCAAATAACTTTTTTTTTTTTTAAGCAAATAACTTCAAATAACTCCTATGTTTCAATGAAAGATAAATTGTGACAGATCTGCAAACAGGGATACTGTCAGACAGAAAGTAGAGTGAGAGAATGACAGCTGTAGGAATCAATATGGATGAATCCCTGAATTAGAATATTCTTTTTTTTTTTAAGATTTTATTTATTTATTTGACAGAAAGAGGTCACAAGTAGGCAGACAGGCAGGCAGAGAGAGAGGAGGAAGCAGGCTCCCTGCCGAGCAGAGAGCCCCGGTGTGAGGCTCGATCCCAGGACTCTGAGATTATGACCTGAGCCAAAGGCGGAGGCTTTAACCCACTGAGCCACCCAGGCTCCCCTGAATTAGAATATTCTTAAAAGACAAGTCACAGAAGAAAAATTACCTTTTCTATAAAGCTTGAAAGTAGGCAAAGTTGAGCAATGTCTTATTTAGGATATCTAAAAATAAGAGAATAATAAAAAAATTAGAGCAATGGTTAGGTCAGAGGAGGTCAAGTTGGTTAGGAGAACTTCTGCTCTTTTACTGTGAACATTTTTAAGTGAGATAGTTGTGTGGACCTTTCTATCTCTTATCCATCAGTCTGTCTGTCTGTATTTCGGTGACTGTGTGGAGCATACTGAGAGGAGGGTCCTGGGAGCGTCAGTCATTTCAGTTTTACTACGTTTCTTAAAGATTAATTAGAAGATTCAGGGATATAAATTTCAGTCTTATACTCAAATATTATTTCCTCTTATAGATATTAAAAATTTCATAATTACATATTAAAATTAAGATGTTGGAAGAATAAATACTATATAGTAAATAGTCATTGTCTGGGTAATGAAATTACAGGGTACCTTCACTTTTTTTATTATGCATTTCTAAATCTCATACGTCTATTATAATGAACATGTTATTTTTTTATATTTAGAAAAGACATTGATGATTATAGAAAGTAAGCCCAAATGCAAAAGTTTTCTGATGTGTTGCTAATAAACATGGTGAGCTTGAGTTACATGCTATCCTATTAAACTTTAATGTCAGACTAAATACTAAAGATACTTGTTATTGAAAGTCATTAGACCCAGTATTTTCTTTGCAGACTTTCAGATAAGCATCATCATATTTCATCAGAATTTTTTTTAAAAGATTTTATTTATTTATTTGTTAGAGAGAGAGAGAGAGTGAGCACAGGCAGACAGAGTGGCAGGCAGAGGCAGAGGGAGAAGCAGGCTCCCTGCCGAGCAAGGAGCCCAATGTGGGACTCAATCCCAGGACGCTGGGATCATGACCTGAGCCGAAGGCAGCTGCCCAACCAACTGAGCCACCCAGGCATCCCTTTCATCAGAATTTTAATGCATCCACATTTGGGTTAGTGTTTTCTATACTAGTATAATGTAAAGCTAAATTTGGGACTAATGATGACCTTTGAGTACTCAAAAGACTATTAATATATGCTCTGTTGTTACAGATAGAGTACTTTAGTATCTGCTCCTATGTAGTATTATTAAATTCCAAAAACCACTCACACTGAGTAAAAGTTTAAGTTGTGCAACAAAAGTCTGCATGACACTTTTTCACTTTTAGAATTTTTAAAAATAGGGGCACCTGGGTGGCTCAGTGGGTTAAAGCCTCTGCCTTCGGCTCAGGTCATGGTCCCAGCGTCCTGGGATCGAGCCCCACGTTGGGCTCTCTGCTCAGCAGGGAGCCTGCTTCCCTTCCTCTCTCTCTCTCTCTTCCTCCTTGTGTCCTCCTCTCTGTCTGTCAAATAAATAAATAAAATCTTTAAAAAAAAGAATTTTTAAAAATAACCTATAACCAAATGAAAATGTGTTACTTTGAAAAGTTAGGGTAAAGAATATAAACATTATAATTTTAAAGGAGTAGAATCTAAATTCTGTGGCTATTTATGGTAGAATAAATATATGTGAGTGTGTGTGCATATGTATGTGATTAGACAAATACAACAGTTGTAGAAAAAGTTTTTCTGACATCTATTTTCCTTCTTTGACTGTACAATTAAAAAATTACGTGACATTTATTCCCTTTAGAATTTTTTTCTCCAAATGAGTGCTCTAAAAATGTCACTTTGAATTAAAGCAAAATGTTTGGAAGAGATTATTTATTTTCTTGATGTAGATTTCAATAACATGCTGAGTTTACTCTGGTTGAATTTTTCCTTTATCCCAAAAGGGGATAAAATTATTTAGATTTAGATTTTAGATTCCTAAAATTATTTAGATTTTGTATTATAGAAAATGGTATTAGAATGCGTAGAATAAAAGAAAGTGATCCTTTTAATATTCCAAGAAGAGTATTGGGTAAGCACTACATATTTTATAACTAAAACAGTTCATATTTGGTTCATAAAATCTAAGCACTTTCTAGAGATTTCTCAGCTTAAATGGAGGTGTACTCCTTTTTTTTTTTACAGTAAGAACACTTGGCTGGATTTCTAGTTTTTGTAGGATTTATGTGTCATCAATAGGCTTTCCTTGCCTTATAAACTTACTAAATTCCCTCAAAAGAGATAAACTATGATTAATAATATTTGCTTCCCAATTCCAGCTCTCCTATGTAAAAGTTAATAATTGGCTAAAGTAGTTGTTCATCAAGTTTATAAGTTTAAATCAGACAAAAATCCCTAATCTCTTTATATGGATCTTTATTGTCTATTTCTCATTTCCACATCTGCTTCACTAGTAAACTCACAAGCCCTCCTTAATCTATGCATTTACTTCCGGCTTTGAATAGACAGCTATACCTTGTTTTTTTTTCTAATGATGATGATCAGTGTTCTTAATTCACCCCTATTTATTAAATATTAGCCACTGGGATGGACGCTGTTCTTGACATTAAAATATAGTGGTAAGTCAAGTAGACAGTCCATGTCCTAATGGAGCTTCCATTGTGGGTAAACAAATAGCAGCTGGGATCAGTAAATAATTGCAAATTAAAGTATTAAATTCTGTGGAAGAGTGCTTTAAGATGGGGGTTTGATTGAAACTGGAGATTCCTGAAGACCTCTCTAGCATTTGAGAAGTGAAAGACAAGTAGTAGTCAGGCAAGCAAAGAGAATGATAGAGAAGTTTCCGTACTTGGTCTGGGTGGTATATAGTGATAGAGGTGGGAGAGGGTAGTGTTGATGACATGGGTGATTTATAGCCCATGTGAAGGATTTTACTTTGTGGCCAGCTAAGGATTTTAATTGGAGTAATAATGTGATCCACTTGTTTTTTAAAGAATCGCTTACTTGGCCGTCACATAGAGAATGACTTACAGGAAGACTAAAGCAGAAGCAAGATGTCCAGATTGCCATCTGCAGAGATTCGGGCTAGCAATGATGGTGACTTAGAAGTGAGTGCTATCATTGGAGAGAAGGTTATTTAAAAATTAGAAGTCATGCTAGCAGTGGCACAGACTTTGTGTGTCTGTGTCCCTGTCTTACAGTGTTGACCTTGTCTAATAGAAAAAGAACTAATTACTATAGATGGAGTTGGGTTCTAGATATTGCCAGTAAATTAAATATACACAAATAGCCTTTATTCGGATTAAGGAAGTGATGGGAATCTTAATAAGATAATAGTAAGTTAAATGACAAGAGAAGCTTTCATTAAGCAGATGGTGAAAAACAACATAACAATAAACCACAAATTGTTAAATATTGCATATCATCATAGTGATACATTTTTTGTAACTAATGTTTTCCACAAAGACAAGAGGAATTAACATGCCATTGTTTTGATTAACCATCTAATAAAATTTTCTTTTAAATCACTTGAAAGATGAATGATGGGCTTTGGGAAAATTCAGTTTTGATTTGGAATCAGAATTCTTTTCTTACTGAATAGTAAGGAAATCCCTGTTTGATAAGAATACTCCACTTCCTATTCTTTTCCCCTATTCTTCTCCTTCTCCCTTGAGGTTATCATGGCTCCACCACTTTTTGGGATGGGGATTCTTCAGCTTTATACGTGTCACTGAACATGAATTCATTTCTCAAACTCAGTATCTAACACTTATGGGCCTATTTTTTAGGCCCATAATAGATAGAATTATGACAGAATCTACCATAATAATGATAGAATTATGCCATCTTGTCTTGATACTATATCATTAATGGCTATCACACAGTACTTTATGGTGTCTTGAGTATGTTGGAATGGATTCATTGAAGAAATAAGAGTTCACTTTTTGGATTTCACTAGCTCTCTGAAATAGTCTAAGAGACTTTATTAACAGGACAAGTATAGGCATCATGGCACATCTCAGGATGTTGACGACGCTTGCATGGACAGTAGTCTTCATAAAATTAAATTCCACGGTGCCACACACTAGATGCAGATTGTATTCCTCTCTAGCACTTTGTTCAGCTCTCAGACAGGATAGTTACTACTTATTTGAGTTTCAAAAACTTATTTATCAATTGGCAGCTCTTTATATCCTTACCACTCTATTAGGCTGACAGGAAGATAGTGATTCAGGGTCACCATTTGTCTGCTTATCGGTCTTTAAATAAAAGTGAGGGGCGCCTGGGTCGCTCAGTGGGTTAAGCCTCTGCCTTTGGCTCAGGTCATGATCTCAGTGTCCTGGGATCAAGCCCCATATCAGGCTCTCTGCTCAGCGGGGAGCCTGCTTCCCCCTCTCTCTCTGCCTGCTTTGCTGCTTACTTGTGATCTCTCCCTGTGTCAAATAAATAAATAAATCTCTTAAAAAAAGTGAAATAATAATGTGTCTGTGTATGTATCTATTTGATATTGCCTCTGCAACTTTTTCCACTTTGCCTGTTAAGTAATAAATGGAAACATACGTGAGGTTTAATCTGGGCTCTCACAGTGTTTACCCAAGTGATAAGAGATAATGGGAATCCAAGAGTTTGAGAACTTGAAAGACTCTAAGAGAGAGATTTAAATCAATTATTTTATTTATTAGGGAAGTGAGACCCTGAAAAGTAAGTAACCTCCCTGAGGTTACACAGCTAATTACTAACAGCTATTCTCTGTTTTCTAGTTTGATTTCAGTGTTTTGTATAGCAAAGAAGGCTTCTAATAATAAGGGAGGAACATTTATTGAACTTATGCTTATTGTGAGAACTTTTAATAACATGTTTTATTTTCAAATGTTTATAAGATATTTTTACAGTCAAGAAATTCTTAATGCTCATATAGCCACCATTTAAATCAAGAAATAGAATGTTGTTGGCACCCCAAAAAGCACAGTCACCCATTCTACCACATGTCACTACCTCCTTCACTACCTTCTTTCTTACTCCAGAAGTAACAGTATCCTGAACTTTATTGTAATTATTTCTTTGTTTTTTATTTATATATATATACACACATATATATGTGTTCCTAAGTGTTATAGTTTTGCCTAATTTTTGAACTGTGTAGAAGCCAAACCATACAATGCATGCCCTCTTGTATATTGTCTTTCTTCACTATTATATCTTTAAGACTCATCTGTGTTATTGTTCATACTTGTACTTTGCTCATTTTCATTGCTGTACAAAATCCCATTATGTGGATATGTTACTATGTGTTCTGTTGTTGGTAGACATTGGGGTTGTTTTCAGCTTGGAGCTGTTATGTGATCAGAGCTGCTGTGAATGTTCTTGTGCACAGGGCATGATGCACGTATGTGAGAGTCCCACCCAGTATATACCTAGAAATGAACAAGATGGATCATGGCTTAAGCATAATTTCAGTTTTACTAGATTGAATCAAATTGTTATAAAGTGATTTTAACTGTTTATGCTCCCACCAGCAATGTATGGCTGTTGATCTCTCTAACATTTGGTAATGTCAGTGTTCTAAATTTTTTGCCCATCTGATGAGTGTGTAGTAGCTTCTGATTTTGTTTTAATTCTTGTGTTTATTAATGTGGTTTAACACACT
Source organism: Taxidea taxus jeffersonii (assembly GCA_003697995.1). Classification (NCBI taxonomy): domain Eukaryota; kingdom Metazoa; phylum Chordata; class Mammalia; order Carnivora; family Mustelidae; genus Taxidea; species Taxidea taxus. Next base: position 4,868 of record ML106292.1, on the reverse strand, counting down.
TTTATTATGTTTATTGGCCATTTGATGTTCTCTTTCTTGAATTGTGTAATAACATCTCCTAGCCATTTTTCTTTCAGCTTTTTGACTTTTTTCTTATTGGTTCTTAAGAGTTCTTTATGTACTCTAGATATGAGCCATTTGGCAGTTGTATATATTGTGAATATATTGTCTTTTCTCTCTTTTTATACTGTGTCTTGGTAAATGGAATTTTATATTTTAATGTCGTTGAATTTCTCCATCCTTCTTTTTCATGGTTAGTGTTTTTTTGTGTTACAACATCCATTCTTACCTCTCCCTCATATTGTCTTATGTTCTTCTAAAAGTTTGCAGTTTTCATCTTTTACATTTGTATTTAATCTGCCTGTAATTGATTTTTATGTTTGGTGTGAGCTATGGGTCTAATTTCATTTTTTTCTCCTGTATGGCTGCCTGGATTATTGCACATTTATTGTCCCAGCACCACTCACTGAAGATGCCAGAATAAAACTCACTGTGCTGGGATGCCCCCTCTGCCATCTATCACCTGTGCACCTATGTGAGAATCTTGGTCTAGGCTTTCAGTTCTTTTCCATTATTATTTTTTTAAAAATTTATTTGACAGGCAGAGATCACAAGTAGGTAGAGAGGCAGGCAGAGAGAGAGAGGGGGAAGCAGGCTCCCTGCTGAGCAGAGAGCCCTATGTGGGGCTCCATCCCAGGACCCTGGGACCATGACCCGAGCCGAAGGCAGAGGCTTTAACCCACTGAGCCACCCAGGCGCCCCTCTTTTCCATTATTTTATACATCTCTGTGCCCCTTCCGCCCTGTTAATTAATGTTGCTTTACACTCAGTCTTACTGATAGAGCAAGTTCTACTGTGTTCTTCTAGCCTATCTTGGTTCTTTCCCCCCTTGCATTAACATATAATTTCAGAATCAGCTTTTCAAAATCACACTTTATGAAAAACCTCTTCAGATTTCTATTGAGATTACATTCACTTGTAAGTCAGATTTTAGAATTAACATCTCTCCAGTACTTAGTTTTCCATCCTGTGAACACTGTGTATGTTTCCTTTTTTTTTTTTTGCCATGGTTTTTGCCATGTTGCTCAATAAAATATAGACTGTAATTGAGACAGTGTTCTATAGATATTTAAAATTCTACATATTTGGTCCAGTGGTACACAAAAAATTAAATAATTAGTTATAAATATACCCAGGTCTTACAAGTTCTGATACTCTGCAACCTGTCATTTCTTACTATTTAGGTATCCTATACTCTGTATTGTTCACAGGAACATAGCAACCTTTTATTAACCAACTCTTTTTTATGTCTGTCTGCACTGTAATAAAGTCAATTAAACATCGCACGTAAGTCACACACATGAAGAGGTATAGGAAGATGAGAAAATAGAAAGCATTAGGCAGATAAAACAATCTTGCAAGTTCATGCAAGAAATGAACATTTTTTTCTTTTAAAAGTGATTTTTCAAACATCTTTAGAAATTATTGGTTTATCTTTTATTTATATAGTATTGTGTGGGAATGTTTTAAAGAAATATCTAAAGATGTGGGTACAAGATCTAATTATTTTGCTGATGATGGCACTTTTAATGATGCTCAGATCACATACTTCAAAGTTGAAAGAGTAAAAACCACGTTGTTTTTTTTTTTAAACAGGATTCTTACTAGGAATATTTTATTTATGTGGCAAAGTGACTTGTTCTTTTCTAGCATTCAGTGAAACCTCTCTTTTCTTCTTCTTCTTTCTCCTGTCTCTAAGACTGCTTTTTCTCTACCCACTCCCTCGCTTTTCTTTTTCCATCCTGTGGAAGTTGACTTCTGGCTCTGTCCTAACCCGCAACTCATTCTACACCCTTGGCCAGGCTGTTTATCTGGCTGTATTGTGGTAAATCGGAGAGCTTCAGGCCTGTTTATTCGATTATGGAGAAAGCATTGTGACTCACCACCACTTCTGTAAAACCACCCTCCTCACCCTCTTGGCCTGTAGGGACTGCTTACTGTAGGACGCACGTTGCTAAACACTTAGTAGAGACTAGCTCTTTAAAGCACAGGCGTCCCCCAAAGTTGTTAAAGGTTTAGGCTCTGAGAGTAGGAAAAACTTGTCTGAGGTCATACAGCTATTATGTAGATTTAAATTTAGGTGTGTCTAAATCCCCATCTCATGCTTTTAGTAGTGCCTTCCATCCCGCAATTCATACACACTATTTTAATTTGAAGTTACAGACAAAACAAATGTTTTTAATCAATAAAATGCACCATTTCACTCACTAAATTTTAAAATGTAAGTTTTGTGTGACAAACAAACTTATGAAGTAATAGTCTAATATGTGCTTTATTTCACACCTCAGCTAATTTATGACTCATTTTCTATAGCCATTTCGGAAGCCACGACGGCTTTTGAAATGGATAGAACTGCTAATTGTTAAATGAAGTTTATCTTTGGTGAAAAATGTTTGACTAGCAAGGCATTCTAAAATTGATTATTGTTTAGGTAAGACTAGTTTGTCTGTTTCCCATATGTTGAATAAGTTTCTAATTTAAGTTTCTTGTTAAAGGATATAAACTAATAGAAACCTGATATGAAAGAATGCATATCTGTAAGCGTATTTAAGTTGGCCATTTTGAGTTTCAGTGGATATCACAAAAGTTAGTTTCTATAGCGTGTTTTCAGCAGAGACTTGTCTTTAGTAACTGTTGTTGGAAAAGATAGGAATCAGGACAGCAGAAAGTAATGCAAAGACTTGTAATCTATAGTGACATTCTTTCTTGGCATTGTTGTGTAGCATAAAATTTTGTTAATTTACTGAAATCACTCTAAAATTATCTCCAGTTATCTTTTTTTTTTTTAAGATTTTTTTTTTTTTTTTTGTCAGAGAGAGCACAAGCCAGAGGAGTGGCAGGCAGAGGGAGAAGCAGGCTCCCCGCTGAGCAAGGAGCCTGATGCAGGGCTCCATCCTAGGACCCTGGGATCATGACCTGAGCTGAAGGCAGACACTTAACCCACTGAGTCACCCAGGTGTCCCCATCACCAATAATATTAAGGAATTTTTGTTTTCATGCCCCAGTAATTTTTTTTTAAAGACGATGCTTAAAATTTCAAATAAAATTTCATTTTACATAATTATGAGAGATTATTATATTTCAGTATTGTTTTAAACTTTAGGATAATTCTGTGAATTCAGAAATTTTAAAAGAATAATCATGCCTAAGAACAAGGAGATCTAAAGATTACTTCCAACTCTATGGTTCCATGAATCTTTGTGTTTTTACTTTGCTTCTGGATATATTTCCATACACACAGTTTCCAGTGACTTCAGATATGACTAAATTGGGAATTTTGTGAAAGACAGTGGTAGATTAAATATTTTTATTAACAAGATAAACTGGTTATCAAGATATTTGGTTAAATATTTCACTCAATAGAATTTTAATATTTTATCATTATTTAGAGTTGCTTAAAATTGAAGTTTCTAAGTGCTTAATTTTTAGGCTTATAAGTTGTATATTTGCATTTTTTAACCTTAAAGTTTTTGCATTTTGAAGGATCAACACAGAACTTTATTCCTCATTTTGATGTATAACAAAGTGCTAAATTTTAAGCCACATCTGTTATACAAGTGTTGTTTTGTTTTGTTTTGTTTGTAATTTTGGAAATAAGTTTTCCCATAGAATTTCTGTTGTGCAATGATGTTTCTCAGGCCAACTGAGAAAAGAAAAAAACTTGAACAGTCATGTATTTAAGAAATAGTACTAATATTAACCATTTCATCTATAGCTAATGCCCATTTCAATTTTATTTTCATCAGATTTTCTGAGCTTCAACATTAGTCCTGGAATTCGATGAGCACTGGGTATTTTATGCAGCTGATGAATTATTGAACACTACATCTGAAACTAATGATGTACTATATTTTGGCTAATTGAATTTAAATTTTTTAAAAAGTAAAGAATTTTGCAGGCTCCAGAGTGTGGCAGGGTTGGAGCAAGTCATGGAAGCTGATATTTATGAGTAACTTTCATGCTTGTATAGGAGAAGACCGTTCCTTTTATATCATTATTTTCAAACCATGATCAGAAGAACCCTAAAATTCTTGAGGGGTGCCTCAGTCTTGCTTTCCACAGGAATAGCTTTGTTTTTATTTGTTTCATGTGTTGAGGCTTGCCTTAACCTTTAATTATTAGCTTGGTGATGGAGTTCCTCTCTTGAATAGGACTTTATGGGTTCATGTGTCTGCTCCACCATGCCTGGTTTTAGAACCTTGAGTTAGTTACTGCACCCTCTGTGCTTTCGTTTTATGCTCAGTACAATGGAGATCATAACAGGACTGACTTCATAGGCTTTCTGTGAGTATGGAAAGTGACAATACGTGTGTATTATCTGGAAGGGCACTTACTGTCCAGTGAGTGCATTAAAGTTTGAACATAAGTGGCTAAGTCTGTGTTAGAACTGGCAACTGTCTGATGCCAAAGTTAGACTCTTACCACTATTAAATCACATTGTTGAATTAAGCTGAGGGAATGAAAGCAATGAAGGGGATTGAAAGATTGAGGTGAGGAGAAAAGATTCAGTGCCTCTCTTTCAGAGAGGTTCGCTGCAGGCTCAGATGATGAATCTTGCTTGTGGAAGGTCATAGAAGAAAAGCTGCCAAAGCAAGGAGGGTTTTTTTGTGTGTCTTCCAGTGGTGAAGACTTCAGGATGCTATTGAAAGGGAGTTTATTTCGGCCTCTTCTAGACTAGAGTTGTCTCAGGAAACAACTGTAAAGTAGATTGCTTTTCCTAGAAACCTGTAACAAGGAGACTGATCAGGTGATTAGAAAGTCTTGTGATTCTTCATAATTGAGAAACACAATAGGTTTTTTTTTTTTTT
>RCUC01148882.1:0-55403 GCA_003697995.1 Taxidea taxus jeffersonii | reverse complement strand
GGGGGGGTCCGGGAGGGTGTCCTCCCCGCTGAGCCCGGGGCACCGGCACCGTGAGCGCCTTTGCAGCTCCGCGCACGGGGTCTGCAGGTGCTTGCAGGGGTGGTAATCACAGGGGACATCCTGGGGAGGCGCTCCCACCTCCCCCTTCTGCCCCTCTTCCTCCTCACTGGAGTCGTCCAACAGCAAGACTGGAATCGCACCCTCAGAAGGACTCGGGTGGGGCGCCTGCAGGGTGGCCTGTGCCCTGTAGTCGGCCTGCGGCGTCCGCACTGGGCTCCAGGGGGTAGGGAAGAGCCCAGGGTGTTTCCCTGCCAAGGGGGAAGCAGCTGAGAGGAGAAGCGCCTGGACTAGCATGTCAGCTCGCTCTTGGTGCTCTGCCGCAGCTGTGCTTGCCGCCCTGTGCAGGGCGCTGGAGTTGCTAGAATCTGCTGTGGAGATGGCTGTGGAGGGGGCAGTCCCCATCTTGATGCCACTGTGGGACCATGCTGTTTGTGTGCTGGAATCCGTGGGGAAGGAGGGGAGCTTGGTGACACTCTGTCCAGCTTCCACAGGTCGAGTGGAGGGGGCTGTGCTCCATGGGGTGGTGAGACCCTGTATAGACGGTTCCTGGGTGAAGGGAACAGTCTGGGGTGAGCTGGAATTGAGGGTGGTGCTTTGGTCCAGATGGCACACAGTGGGCAGCTGGGACATCGAAAGAGGGGCTGAGAAGGTGTCTTGGGATCCTGAAGCCGGTACACACACAGTGTCTGCTGCCCTAGAGGGGAGGCCAACCAGTTAGAAGGTGTTTGAGTCCTCAGTGCAGACAATCCCTCTCATTAAACCCAAACGACATGTCTGCTAGGTCCCACGGGCCACACACTCTCCATCCTTCACTTCCCTGACCCCTAGGGCAACCTGTGGAGTAGGCTTCCCTCATCATTTCCATTGGGCAGAGAGAGAAACAGAAGCTCAGCAAAAGGAACTAACTGCCCAAGATAGCAAGTGGCAGAACCTAAACCCAGGGCAGGTTTGTGAACGGTGGTTCTGATTCTCCAAGCGTAGTCTGCCATTTTGTTGTCACCTATCTGCTTCTAGGCTGAGTACTAGTAATAATACTGACACCAGCTAACGTTTTCCGAGTTCTTGCCGTAAGCCAGTGACTACTGTTAGCACTTCACTGTATCAACTAATGTAATCTTTATAACCTTATGAGGTAGCCACTATTCTTCTGATTTTACGATGGGGAATAGAGGCACAGGGAGGTTTAGTAATACAGCCAAAATCAACAGTAGTAAGTGGTGTGCAAAGCCTACACTTTTAGCCCCTTCATTAATACTGTAATGAGACCCTTCCCTACAAAGGGTCTGGGTCCTTATATTTGGAGATAACATGAGGGGGTGGCAGGCGGATCCCCACTTCACAGCTGGGTTTGGGTGGGACATTAAAAATGAAAAAAAGCACAGGGTGGAGGGAGGGGTCTCTGAAAGTGAGCTGAGGGGCTGGTGGAGCTGGTTTGAGGGTACTCATGACCAGGGGTGACCCCAGCCAGACCCTTTGCTCTCCTGGTGGCCAGCCTGAGCATGGCTCCCCACGGCAAAAATGGCTCTTCTAACCAACTGTCAATGGGAAGTCCTTGAAGGACTTCTTTTCCCCTGTCCCACAAGAGCTCTGTAAGCCCATTGGCCTTGGACTGAATGATGCAGGGGACCAGGCTGCATCTTGGGGACTCGCTAGTGGGGCCCAGTAGTTAAGAGCACCATTTTGGAGGCAGATAGATCCTGCCTCCTCCACCCAACAGCTGCATGAACCCAAGTAATCACTTCGTCTCTTTGGGCCCCAACCACTGGTCAGTAAAATGGAACACAGATAAGCCTGTCTTGGCAGAGACAATCTAGCTGTTCTCTTAGCCCATTTTCCCCCCTACTGGGCACAAACCTAGACTACATTACCCAGCCTCCTCTGTAGTAGGTGTGGCCTGTGGCCAACATCTGGCCAATGAGATTCGAGTGGAGGTGAGAAGCCCCACCTCCTGTCTTGACCCATTAAAACCATCCTGTCTGTTCCTCCAGGCTCTCCCTGCCACTCTGCCAACCTGCTCAAGAAGGGCAAGCCATAAGCTGTGAAAATTTCAGCTCACCTCTTAGTCATCTGCTTTGTAAATGTGTTACCTGCTTAGGACAGTCCTCTTTGCATCCCTGAGGAGCCAGGACAATTCACAGCTGCAAATGAGGGGGTTGCCAAAGAGGCTGATGGACAGGACTTGGGAGGAATGTAGGCTCCAAGGAGGGAAAGAACTCAAGTTGCAGCTGAAACATAAAAAAAAATCAAGTCAGCTTTAAAAACCTAGTCAAAACTATTGCCAGAGAGCCATGGAAGTGTCACTGCAAAACCATTCTGTTAAGGCTTAGAGGATACTACTTTGGATGAAACTCTTTAATGACCTTGGACTACATTGTTTTTTGTTTGTTTGTTTTTTGTCATCTGTAAAGCAGAGATACCAACCAACTCAGTCACTCTCACCCCTCCTATCAAATGGAGACAGTATTCCCCTGCCCATGTATTATACCGCCAAGAGTCTATGAAAATGAAGCCATTTATAAGTGTACATCTCTACGCGAAAGTAAGATATTGTTATTATAGACCAGTCACAAGAAATAGCAAAAGCTCTTAATGAGGACACTCTGGAATATGGACTATTGCAGTTGAGCTGTCGCTGATGGTACTCAACACTAGTCCTTTGGAAGATGCCTCGCTGGAGTGTATCAAGCTCTTGCTGAGTAGAAATTTCCCCAAAACTTAGTAGCTTAAAACAACAAATATCTGTTCTTTCTCCCAATTCTGTGGTTCTTGTGGTCCAAGCCAGCTCAGCTGGGACTGGAAGATCTAGGATAGCCTCACATATATGGAGCCTCAACTAGGTTTGCTGGGGCCTCCTCCATGTACTCCTCCTCATTCAGGAGGCTAGCCCAGCCTAGTGCACAGGGGGTGGTGGGGCAGGGGTGGGGGAAGGTGGGCTCCCCACCAACTAGTAAGGGAAAAGCTCCAATCCTTAACTGCTTTCAAGCCTCTGCTTGGATCACTTTTGCTAATGTCCCACTCGCCTAAGCAAGTCACATGGCCAAGTGCAGCTTCAAGAGGTGGAGGAGAGACTCCAGTTCCATGTGGTGTGGCCACATGGAAACATAAAGCACATATATGAATATACACATACATGCATGCTTGCTTTCAGCCGATTTCACAGAGCCAGAGTGGGAATCTTAGAATGAGAGATTACTTAGCACTTCAGCATCCCAAGGAAATATTTTTCATTTTGCCTGAAGGGGAAGAGGGGAAAAGGATTGTCATCTTTTTGAGCAGGTAAGGTTGCCCAGGGCTTTACATTCATTATCTCAGTGACATCATTATGACAATTCAGTGAGAGAATGATATTCTGCTCATTCTACAGATAAGGAAAATGAGTCCTTTTCTTATCTGGCGGCCCTTTCTGCCACCAGTGCAGCTTGCATGTGATGAAATCAATTCGAATCACCACCTACATGGAGGTATGGGAGGGCCTGGCTCACATCCTGGTGTGGATCTCATTGTAACTTACAGAGCCCTAGTGTGAAAGAAAATTCATTTGCTCTCCTAAATAACTCCTTTTTAGCTTTTTTTTTTTTTTTTTTTTTTTAGTAGGCAGAGAGAGGGAGGGAGAAGCTGGCTCCCCGCTGAGCAGAGAGCCCGATTTGGGACTCAATCCAAGGACCCTGGGATCATGACCTAAGCAAAAGGCAGAGGCTTTAACCCACTGAGCCACCCAGGTGCCCCCCCTTTTAAGATTTTATTTATTTATTTGGCACAGAGAGAGAGAACAAGCAGGGGGAGCAGCAGGGAGAGGGAGAAGCAGACTCCATGCTGAGCAGAGAGCCCAACATAGGGCTCAATCCCAGGACGCTGGGATCATGACCTGAGTTGAAGGCAGATGCTTAACCAACTGAGCCACTCAGGTGCCCCCTCTTTCACTTCTTTGCTGAACTATTGCCCCTCCCTCCTGCATGTCAGAGGGGACTGTGGAAGGCTTTGGGCACACTGGGTGGGCAGAGCAGCCAGGAAGTTGGCCATCCCCTCACCGGTGGGAGGTGGCCATGCCAGGGCACCCAAAATGACTCGGTATTTAACACAGGCCCCCCAGGGAAGGCTGTGGGTGAGCTAAGGAGAGCAGAGAGTAGGCCAGGCTAGAAGGGGGGAGAGGGTCCAGCAGGGCAGATGGAGACACTTGAGAGCACCAAGAAAGCAAGTGGCTGGCTCCTTCCCCACCCCCCCTGCTGGAACACGGGTGGTACACTGAGGGTGAGGGGGGCGCCTAGGATGAGCCAGAAGGGATTAAACCTTCTCCTTCAGGCCATGGAAGGCACTGCAAAGTTTTCATTTGGCAGGAGACTCAATCAGATTATGATTTAGACAGACCTCTTGGTTGAATGTGGTGACTGGATGGTAACCGTTCTTACCCTGGGGTCTGCGGAGATGGGGTGTGTGACCAGGGATGGGGTTAGGATTTGAGCCGGGGCAGTGTGGCTCCACATCCGATACCTTCCATATGAGTCTGAGGCTCAGAAGAGGACTCGGAGCCTGAGAGGCTAATATCCCTCTCACCAACATCACTACGGCCATCACCATCATCACGGTTACCCTCACTGTCCCCAATTCACCATCATTACCAACAACATCACCGTCACCACCATCACTGTCACGGCCGTCATCCCCATCACCTCCTTCACCACCACCATATCATCTTCACAAACGGTACAGCACGTACCATGTGTCAGGCGCTGAGCTAAGGGCTCTGCGTGTTCTGTTTCCTTTGCTCCCATGCCAAACCCCAAAGGGAATATAAACACCCAAAGTTGTGGCTGGCGCTAGCAGAGAAAAGAGAAAAGCGGCTACTATGAAAGTGATGAGGGGCAAAGGTGCTTCAGGGGTCCAGATGTGGGCCCCCAGGAAAGGAGGTGGTCTGGGCTCACCTTCAAAGGTGTGCTGCCCTTCCTGCGGAAGTCAGGTCTGGAGGGTGAGTACAGTGACACTTTGGACAACCAGGCCCGAAAGGACAGACCCTGGGTCCCAACTGCAAGTAGGACCCTTCTATCCTCTCAACTTTCCTCCCTAGACCCATTCAAACCTCTGGAGGGCTGAATTGCATAAACCCCTGCAGGTGGGTGGGGGGAAGTAGGGGGGTCCAGTAACAAAGAAGACCCTGATGCCTCCTGCCCTCTTCCCACAGCAAGTTTCTCAGCCTGGGCTTAAAGGAAACTTTACACGCATGAGAGTTTGGAGTTTTACTCTTACTCTGGACAAGACTGAGATGCATTGTTATTAGGCCAATGGACTATCTGGTACCTGACTGAGACATCACCCAAAGGAGGAGGAAGAACAGAAACTCCAGTGAGGATGCAAAGGAGAAGAGGGAGAGGGATGAAGGTCTAGTAAGCGCTATAAATGGTTACGTGTGTTCAATTTAGTGTAATGGCAGAAATCAGTTACGGATTCACATGTGTCTTAGAAAACACTTACTTCTGGAATAGAAGGACCTGTAGGTGAGGAGTGTCTTGGAAGAGCTGTGTGTGGACAGAAGTAAGTGCGGAGGAGTCTTGACAATCCAGCTGCTGCAGGTTGGGGGTCATCTTGAAAATGGCCCCTTCCAGGATCCGCAGCCTGGGCATCTTCCTCAAGTGGAGAGATGTGAGCTTCGGCAGGTCTCTGATCCACCCTGACCGAACTGAAATACAGAGGGGGAAACTGCCTACTACCCAGGAAGGCACAAACCTGTGAGGCCAGCACAGCATTAAGGAAAGAAGGAGACGGACAAGGTGAGTCATAAAGGTCATTGTTGAGCACAGACGATTAACAGCTTTGGGAATCTCAGAAGCATAGACCATTTCAGTTGGAAGAGCCCTCAGAGACTCACTAACCTGCCTGCCTGCCTTCTAGCCCTGGGGCAGCTAAAGTCAGAGAGGAGGAGGACAGGCCCAGGGCAACACAGCTGGAAAGGGATGGCGTGAGGACTTGAACCCAGGACACTGTCTCTAAGGCCGCTGTTGCCCATCCTCTTGTTAAACTTCACAGGGAAATACCCCAGACTTCACTCTGATGGCTACCAGAAGTGGGGATGATTTTGAGAGCGGTAAGGAAGGAGGAGAGGAGGAGCAAGGCTGGATGAGGCCCAGAAACCTAATTTTGTGGCTCTCCTAACAAATGGAGAATGTGCCACTTTCCCTGTTTTCCATTCTCGCTCTTTTTTTCTGTCTGCGTGGAATAGGTGATTATGGGCATATATAGTGTTGTTTTTAAATAAAACCACCCTTGTGAATCATGCCAAAGTACATGCCAAGTACATGTGTCTTGTTTGAAAATTCAACGTTCCCAGAAACAACTTGAGCCAAACCAAGTAGAAAAAATCAATGAATTCATGCTCAGGTTAACTGCGTGTTTGCTGCTAACTTCATTCATTACTCAGCCTCGAAGCAATCCCACTTCCCCATTCTACAAGCATTTGTCAGCTCCCCTGGGTAGCAGTAGAACAGAGTGGCTAAGGTTGGGCTCTGGGCCCGAATGCCTGGGCTCAGATTCGGAGTCACCACTTAAACCGCGGGCCACTCATTCCCCTGTCCGCTCCTTGCTTCCCTCCTAAGGAAAGCGGAGATCCCTACCAACAGTCCCCACCTCTCGGGCCTCCAGAAGTTAACCACTCTGTGCCCTTCGAACCGGGCTGTTGGGCTCTGCAAACCGAGGTGGGGCCCTTTCTGAGCCGCACGGTGAGCTCGGTGCCCTGGTCGCCGCTCCACCCGCACCCCCCCCCCCCCGACCCGGGAGGAAGTTCACGGCCCCGCCCCCGGGAGCGCCTGCCCAGCCCGGCTCCGAACTCCCGGCACCACCCCGACTCACCGCGCTCCAGGAACGTGCCGCTGAGGTCCAGGACCTCGAGCGTGCCGCCCGCTCCCGCGAAGGCCCCGTCGGCGATGCCCGCCCCCGGGTCTCGGCCCAGCGCGGTGCCGGAGAGGTTGAGGAGGCGCAGCGCTGGGAGGCAGGCGAAGGCCCCGGGCTGCAGCGCCTGCAGCGGGTTCCCGGCGAGCACTAGCGAGCGGAGGCCGGGCAGCGCCGGCCCGGTGCACGGCGGCAGCATGGCCAGCCGGTTGTAGCTGAGGTCCAGAGTGTGCAGCGCCGCCGGCCCGCCGGGGCCCCAGCGCAGCGCGGCGATGCGGTTGTGGCGCAGAGTTAGCGCCTGCAGCTGCGGCAGGGCGCCGAGCTCGGACGCGCTCAGGGCGCGCAGCAGGTTGTGGCTGGCGTCTAGGCTGCGCAGCGCGGGCGGCAGGCAGTGAGGCAGGCGCTCCAGGCTGCGGTTCCCCAGGGTCAAGGTCGAGGCTCCCGTGGCGGGCAGCCCCTCGCAGGGCGAGACCGTGGCGTTGGCGGTCCCGCTCTCCCGGGAGTCCTGCCGAGTCAGCCGGAAGAGAGGCCCTGCCCAGCTGAGGCTCAGCGCAGTGGGCAGCAGCAGCAGCAGGGCCCACCACATGGTGCGTGGCTGCGGAGAGAACAGCGGGACAGTCCCTTCAATGCGCAGAAACCCTGAACGGAGGGGCAGACGTGGCGCTCTACCCTCCCGCTCTGCGGAGAAGCACAAGGGCTGGCTGTTCCCTGAAGGACAGGGCAGGGGTGAGGGGGAGTTCCTGTGGCACCTCGTGCCCTTCCCGCTCCCAGCGATGTCTTTCCCTCTAATTCCCTTGTGGGTTAGCATCCACAAATGACTTCTTGCAGAAGGCCTACATCTGTCGCCTGGGGCCCGAACTTCCAAGTAACCTCTTCCCTTGTCCCCATTGCATGAGTTTCTTGAGGGAAGAGACTGTGTCCTTTATTGCCATAAATTTTCCCCAGGTGCACAGATGCGGCTCCAGAAACGTCTATTAATAATGAGCCGGTGAACGACCTCAGTCAGGAGAAGCTCTGCTGGAACAGGAACATGGGATTTACGGAAGATTTTGTCAATCCCAACAAAACTCAGTTGCCTCAGTTTTTCCCCTTAGAACGATGGCCCAGCCACAGGTGAGTCGGATTTGTGTTTCACCTGGTTTGCAGGTCATGGTTTAAAATGAGTTCTGAGGACAGAACTTTCTCTTCAGAGGGCTCTTTCTTGAGATGGTACTCAGAGTTGCCTTTTGGGAAGAAAAGAGCCCCCAGAAAGCAGGCAGTCTTGGGAACCTGGATTCAAGGGTAGTTGCAACGAAAGCCAGAGCCCCTGAGCTCAGCCTTGCCCTGGAGGGGTGGGTGAAGCCTTCTGGGTGTGGAGTTTCTAGAGTCCTCAGAATTTCTTAGGGCAGTTGGGAGATCAGGTAGGGGTAGATCAAAAACCACTTCAAATGGCCCCATCTCTGCAGGTGTGAATCCTCTACCACTGTCTCTGCCGACCTCCAGGTTTCTGAGCAACCACCCAGGGGAAGGGCTTCTCTTCTTGACCCAGGGGTCAAGGCAGTGAGAAGGATCCTGGAAACTGGGGCCAGGAGTCCATGCGTCTGGCAGTATGTCATACTCACCCTAAGCTGTCCTTTGGGAGTGTGGCACCCCTTTGCAGTCCTCTATCTTATAGATCCCAGAGGTCCGTGACTTAGACAGCAGCTCTGCTCCGAATTCCAGAGGGAGGCCTGTTTCCCAGGTACCCTTGCTCCGGGCCCCACCCACTGAGAGGACCTGAGATACTCCAGTCCCCGCAGCTCCTCCTTCCCCACCAAGACTGTGGTTCTTAGCCAACACTCTCAAGGCCTGTTTCCCTCCTCCCCTGCGCTGGGCCTGCCCCTTTCTAGGCCTGGCACTTCCTTCCTGCCCTCCCCCATCTTTACCTTTTCCTACACTGCCTTTCCAGAGCCTGACAAAGGGAGGGAGTCAGCTCTCCCTGGCCAAGGAGAGGGTGCTAAGGGGTGAAGTGAAGGAGAGGACTCTGATCTTCCTGCCCCAACACAGTTCATGAAAACTCCTCAACTTAGAAACTCCAAGGGGAAACGACACTGGGGCCGCCCCAGGAGCTTTGCACTATCCCTCAGTAAGCTTTGCTTTGCTGCCCACCACACTTCATCTGGTCTGCCTCTTCCTTCTTCGAAGCAGTGGGACCAAGAACCATGGGCTCTAAAAATCCTGCAACTAAACTAGATCAGGCATTCCCAGGAATGGTTACATTGGTTTCTCTGGGCCCCAGCTTGGTGACAGCATGGGTGTGTGTTCTCTCTTTATCTTGTGAAGAGAAAAAAAGATGGCGGAAATGCAGAAAGAAGGTTGCTGCCCTGTGCATGGCTGGGGCGATTGATACTGGCTACCAAGAGGTCTCCCAGGCTACCCAGGTCTCCCCAAAGCTGTGCTAATGTTAAGTATGCTTTATTTAGCACAGACAGAGCCCTCCTCCCCCAGAGATCCAAGACTGGTCATTTTGTCTGAGAGCCTTTGATCCCCCCCCCCCCCCCCCCGTCTCTTTTTCTGACCTCCCTCCTTGCACCTCCCCACCCCCCACACCCCACCCCCTGCCCCAGCCACGGCTTAATCATCCCCAGCATTGTGTACACAGACAAGGACCAGAACTTCATGGATCTTTCCTCCTGTCAGTCCTTATCTGAGCAGCCCTGAAGACCTCCAGGACACCTCAGAAACTGGCATGTTGTGTTAATTGGATAATTGCAAGTCCCCTGGGATCTCCTTTGAGGACTTCTCTACTGAAAGCCTCAAAATATCAGCCTAAGTGCCAGCCCCGGTCTTGCTGCTCAGAAGCATTCCTTCATCTGCCCTAGGTGGGGGCGGGGAGAGACCTGTTCTACACCACCCTGTCTGAGGCAATGCAAGCTCGGGGCCCAGGCCCCAGAGCCCCTCCCTGCCAGCCTTCTCTCAGAGTTAAACCAGCTAGGTCTACCCTCTAGGCCAGGAGGGGTTTGGGGAGTACAGGCAAGGCTCTCAGATGAGAGGGGTCAAATTGAATGAAACAGAGACCCTGAAGAGAAAAGAAGCTGGCCCCCCATGTAAGTCTATAAAAGAGGATCCCAGGGAGCTAAGCTGGGTTCTCTGCACACCAGTGTGGCAAGGGGGCTGAGGAACTCCACTGAGGTAATTTCCCTGTACTTGCCCCAGAACCCCAGGCCTTCTGAGCCAACGTCTTGTCCCTGCTGCTTGCTGGCTAGCTCACCAATGGTGGCAAAGGCCTGGCGTGGGCAGGATGACTTGATGTCTGAACTTGGCCATCTGGTTTGCTCTTGTCATAGCCAACCCAAGCAGACACATCCTTGGTGGACTGCCCAGTTGGGATTTTGAGCTGGGGAGGCTGGTGGTTGACTCTTCATGGCAGAGTTTGCTTCCTGGTTTTGCCCAGGTGGCCGGTTGGCTTTGCCCCAGTGGGTACACTCAGCTTGTCACCACAGCCACCTTTTAAAAATCCGGCATCTAAAAAAAAAAAAAAAAAAATCGGGCATCTACTACAGTCAGAGCCTAATGCCATATGCATGTACTATTATTCCCATGTTACAGATAAGGAAACTGAGGTTCACAGGCGCTGCCTAGGTTCTGGGGCACACAACTAGCTAGTCTGTCTGGCTTAACCACAGCTTTATATTGCCTTTCATAGGCCTCCGCATATGACCGTGTAATATGCCCCCTATAAGCATAAGAGGACATTTTCCAAATATTTAGATAGCCCCAAATCATGCAAGAAGCCAGGACAGTTGGGAAATTCCTTTTCATAGGTGAGCAGCTCATTTTCAGAAGAAACAGAGCCAGCTTTTTGCACGCCCTCGGCAGACATCTGGCCAGGGCCTCTGGGTACCTCTCAGGATGCTCCAGCCTTCTTCTTTTTTTTTTTTTTTTTAAAGATTTTATTTATTTATTTGACAGAGAAAGAGGGAGAGAGAGCAAGGAAGCACAGGCAGAGGCAGAGGGAGAAGCAGGCTCCCCGCCGAGCAAGGAGCCCGATGTGGGACTCGATCCCAGGACGCTGGGATCATGACCTGAGCTGAAGGCAGCCGCTTAACCAACTGAGCCACCCAGGCGTCCCCAGCCTTCTTCTTCAACCCCTTCTCTTCTAGCACCTCTGGGAGGTTAGGAAAAGATGATTGAAGAGTTCGTCCCCTCTGGACAAGGATGCTAAGGTCCCACAACAAAGTCCTGGGACCAACAAGTTTGCCATAGCATGCCAAATGCCATGCCATGTCCTGTCCTCCATCACTTTACCCAGGTGGCTCCCTCTGCCGAGATGCTCTCCGCCTTGACCACCTGACTCTCCATTTAAGCTTACTCTTCCATATCTACTGTGGGTTCTCTTGAGAGTTGACCTTGAGGGGCACCTGGGTGGCTCAGTCGGTTAAGTGTTTGCCTTTGGCTCAGGTCATGATCACAGGGTCCTAGGATTGAGCCCCATGTAGGGGCTCCCTGCTCTTCGGGGAGTCTTCTTCTCCCTCTCCCTCAGTGCTCTCTCTCTCAAATAAATAAAATCTTCCAAAAAGAGAGAAAAGAATTGACATTGAGATGAGGACTTGGGGGCAGGTAGTTTATTTGGGAGGTGACCCCAAGGAGCATGGAGAAGGAGCAGGAAGTGAGACAGGGAAGGGAAGGCACTGCAGCTGTGTTAATGAGCAGCTCAGTCAGTCCCACTGGGACCCCCTGAGGGACGTGATGTGAAGCACCCCACAGGAGGAAGTGGTGAGGAATTGGGGCTATTTACTCACTAGCTCAGGGGTTCTTCCTGTGGCTTTAAGTCCCTGACACTCCTGGTTTGTCCTGAGCACGAGTTGAACAAATCTGATATGAGTGGGCATCTACAACGTCAGCAATAGCACCCTTCATGATTTTGCCCAGGCAGGCCCTCCCTTGGTGGGCCTCTCCCAGGTGATCCAGGCTAACTGCCATCAGGTGGGTTGGCAAGTCTTCTCCTTAATATAGGCATTAAACTTCCTGAGACCTGAGCCACTTTGTTGTTCTCAGTAGTCCTGGTGCCCAGGGCTGAACCTGGCACTTGTGAGAAACATTGCACAAATGTGTGGGAAGACTACTCAGCGAGTCACAGTGTCCTCTGCAGTGGCCAGGAGAGAATGGGGCAGGACTCCAAACAGTAAACACTGAATTCCCAGGCCCCCCAGAATCCCAGCATCAAAAGAGCTCAGGTGAAGGTGGACAAGGGGTCTGGTGGGTGGGATAGGGGTAGAGGGAGAGAATTGAGTCACAAAGATTTTTCCAACCCAGATTCCCCACACTCATGGATTTGGGGAGGAAAGATCTCATGGAAGTAGATCATAAGGTCAGAGTGTTAGTGAAACCAAAGCCTGCAGGGGGAAAAAAAGAAAAGAGCCAGCAATTAATCATACACTTGGCCACACTTGTTTTCTGGACTTAGTTCAAAATCAGACATGTGGATTTTTGGCCTTAAAAGTGCCTTTACGACTTGTCTGGTTCCACTCTTCCCTATCCATTTTAGAGGGAGAAAACTGGGGCCTAGGGAGAGCGATTGGCTTGTCTGAGGTCACAGAGGTGAATCCCAGTAATCCAGTGAGAGGGAAGGGTGGCTTGATTCTCATTATTCTAGTCTGGGCTCTGGGCTCATTTGCATAGTGGACTGGGTCTCACCAGCCCTGGCATTAGCACTGTGGGTCTTTCCCCAAAGGTAGGGCTAACTGAACACACCTGATGAGTGTCAGGTTGCTAGGCAGAGTTTCTGGGTGTTCTGACTCCTGCTCTCCCCCTTCCCATCCCCAGAACTCTAGAATTAAAGCCCATAATATAGGTTGGCCCCGAGATCCAGAATGGGTGCTTCCCCAGGGGTCCCGTCCAGCTCTGTTCGCGCTGCAGCAGCCTGGGATGGCCCGAGGGGGGCTGGTCTGGGCGGCGGGTGACTGTTCAGCCAATCACCCTTGCCCCGCTTTCCAGATGCCAGACGGCTCTGCTAAGGGCCCTTCCCCTGAGTGCTGGAGCCGGAATGTACAAGCGTACAAGCCGGAGGCTGCATTCTTCTCTGACAGCAGAGATAAGCTGGAGGAATGGGAGGGGGTTTGAGGGAGGAGACGGTACCAGGTTATCAAGTCTCCGGGCAGCCAGCTCTCAGGGAATGGTATGCAGAAAAGAGGCCGTCAGGTGGTGGGGACCAAGACGTCCGTGTGGACTCCGCTGACGCGGCCCACCTGCCTATGAGGAAATGATCAGGGAATAAAATAGTCATGGGTTGAGACTCATGGTATTTTCCTACTGAGGTAACCCTCAACAGCAGTTAAGTTTTCAGCATAATGACTTGTAGAATGCTTAGAATTAAAAAATATATATATCATTTGCGATTCTGTGAAAATCCACAGTGGTAAAATCCCACCTGAAATGAGAGGTCAGACTTGAATCTGCCGCTTTATTTGGCAGGTAGCATGTGGAACAAGATAGTGCATGGGCTTTATTATAAAACATGTTCTGGAACTTGTTACAGCCTGAGGCAGCACATGAGCAGAAAGGTCCTGAAACTAGGACAAGATACCGGTTGGCATTTGAATGCTGCTACTTTTTAAATCGGGTACAGTATCTGTAATCTGAAGCTTCTATCTCCTATATTTCATCTATAAAGTCAACTGATGGGTTCAGCTACTGAGCATGCCCCAGGTACTCAGTATATGAAATGGGGACTCAGAGATGAACAGGACCTGGACTAGAAGGGGCAGTTCTCAGGCTAGAAGGGGCGGAAGACAGAGAAGAGCCACCAACAGCGTGAGCATGCTATCTTTTCCCAAGAGGCTGAGATGCAGGCTCTGGGCTAAGCTGACTAGGTGTCTAGCTTGTTCTCTGCTGAACCTCAGCGCCTGGCAGTGCCTGGATACAACGCATGTTTTTAAGAAATATTTGCTGAGTGAATGAGTGTTTGTTAACTGTGTTCTCCCCTTCTTTGGTTTCCGATCAGCTGTATTTCCTTATTCGGGATTTTGCACAGAGCAGCGACAGTTTGCCTGCGTATTTATTTAGATTTTTATTACGTTAAAGAAAATCCTTCCCGAAGCAAAATCGTTCAAGTTAATCTTGTAGAGCTTGGATGGTGTTTATTTCCCATTGCCGCAGCGACCTACACACACGGTTAGGCTTGGTTGAAAGGGAAAACGCATGCTGTCCACTAAGTATGGGCACGCGCTACTTACCGTGGAAATGCGAATTCAAACTACAGTGAAATACAGCTACGCACCCGCCAGAATGGCCAAAATTAAAAGGCTTGACAGTACCAAGTTTTGGGAAGGGTGTGGAGCAACTACAGGGCTGGTGAGAGTGTCAAATGGTACAACTACTTTGGAAAACTGGCCATTTTGATGATTGCTAAGTATATGTCTATGTAATGACTCAGCAGATGCACTCTTTTTTTTTTTTTTTCAAGATTTCACTTATTTATTTGACAGACAGAGATCACAAGTAGGCAGAGAGGCAGGCAGAGAGAGAGAGAGGAGGAAGCAGGCTCCCCGCTGAGCAGAGAGCCCAGTTCGGGGCTCGATCCCAGGACCCTGAGATCATGACCTGAGCTGAAGGCAGAGGCTTTAATCCACTGAGCCACCAGGCACCCCAGCTGCACTCTTTATAGTCAAGAGAAAGGAGCATATATATATCCACCCAAAGAATGTTTGTAACAACTTCATTCAAAAAAGCCCCAAACTGAAAATAACCCAAAGGGCTGTAAATAGGAAAATTAGTACATTAAGTATGGTAGAGTCATAAAATGGGCTACTACACAGTCACAAAACAATAACCACCACCACCCAGATGAATCTCACAACAGAAGGCAGGCGCAAGAGTACATTCTGTATGGTTCCATTTATGTGAAGTTCAAGAACAGGCAAAACTAATCCATGGTCAAGAGTAGTGGTTATTTTTTTTTTTTTTTAAGTATTTCTTTTATTTTTTTTTTTAAGATTTTTTTACTTCTTTATCTGACAGACAGAGATCACAGCAGGCAGATAGGCAGGCAGAGAGAGAGGAGGAAGCAGGCTCCCTGCCAAGCAGAGAGCCTGATGCGGGGCTCGATCCCAGGACTCTGGGATCATGACCTGAGCCGAAGGCAGAGGCTTTACCACTGAGCCACCCAGGCGCCCCAGAGTATTGGTTATTTTTGAAGAGCATCCCAAGTACAGTGGTCCAGTAGGTGTGAATTGGAGGTATGACAAGACATGGTGGGATGAGGGAACAGACAGTTCAATATGGCAGGAGGCTAGTGGGAGCCATGGTGGAGTAGTGTAGGGAGAAGACATTGGAAACATTACTTGGGCTTATTTTGTAAAAGGCCCTGTGGTGGTCATTAGAGCTATCTGCCACATGTGTCAACCCTTCTCCCTCTGGTCACTCAGTAGGATTGTGCTTCCTGGCCCCTTATGGTTGAATGTTTCCATATTTTGTTCTGGTCAATGAGCGGTAACAGGAAGCTATGTGCGTCACTCCCAAACAATGCATTTAATTGCTGGTGTGAGACCCTCCAGGGCAATCCCCTTGGGCATTGGCAGTATTTGGGAAGGTGGCTGTATCAGCTTGGGTCCCTGGGAAGACCGGAGCTCCCCTGCTGCTGCTGTGCCTGTATTGGGGAATGGACAAGAAGTAAGTGAATAAGATAATTACAGATTGCAGTTAAGAATTATAAAAGAGGGACACTTGGGTGGCTTAGTTGGTTAAGCAGCTGCCTTCGGCTCAGGTCATGATCCCAGCGTCCTGGGATCAAGTCCTGCATCGGGCTCCTTGCTTGGCGGGGAACCTGCTTCTCCCTCTGCCTCTGTCTGCTTGTGCTCGCGCGCTCTCTCTCTCTAACTAATAAATAAATAAAATCTTAAAAAAAATAAAGAATTATAAAAGAAATCAGGGGTGCCTGGGTGGCTCAATAGGTTGGGCCTCTGCCTTTGGCTCAGGTCATGATCCCAGGGTCCTGGGATCGAGCCCCACATGGGGTTCTCCGCTTGGCGAGGAGCCTGCTTCTCCTTCTCTCTGCCTACTTGTGATTTCTTGGCCAAATAAATAAATAAATAAATCTTTAAAAAAAAAGAATTATAAAAGAAATAAAAAAGCTGATGTGATATAAAGGAATTGGGGAGGAGGGCAGGGATGATGGTGGGGAAGGATTGCTTCTTTTGCACTGAGGCCTGAGGATGAGATGGAGCTGACATGCAAAGGGCCAGGGGACTGATGTTCCAGGGGATAGCATGAGCAAAGATTTGGAAGGGAAAGAGCCTGCTGTGTATGAATCGCAGAAAGCAGATCTTTGTGGCTGGAGGATAGTGGGAGACAGGAGAGGTGGGCAGGGATGTGATTACGAAAGTGGGTTGTGTTAAAGGTCACTGTAGTTGCTTTGTCTCTTGTAGGCCAGAGAAAAGCTAGACTGCTCCATGAAGGGGATGTTGAAAGTGTCCCCAGGGGAAGAGATGATGCCGGTTCAAGAGTGATGATGGTGAAAGTGCAGATAAGTGTTCACATCTGAAATATGTTGTGAAAGTGGAATCTGGATTGGAAGTGAGGTGTGGTAGACTGAATCATGGCCCCCAGAGATACACTTAGCTCAATTCCTAGAAACTGTAGATATTACTAATATGGCAAAAGGAATTTGCATATGAGATTAAGGTGAGGATCTTGAGATGGGGAGATTAGCCTGGATTATCTGGTTGGGCCCCGGCTAGAACAACAGGTGTCTTTATGAGATGAAGGCAGAGGGAGAGTTTACTACAGAGAAGGCCATGTGGAAACTGAAGGAAGATGCTATGTTGTTGGCTTTGAAGATAGAGGAAGGTGCCTGGGAAGGCAAGGAATGCAATGTGGAAGCTGGAAAGGCAAGCACATGGGTTGTCCCCAACTCCTCCCAAGTTAGTATGGCCCTTCTGGCCAACTTTGTAGTTGGCTCAGGGAAACTGATTTCAGAATTCTCACCTCCAGAACTCAAGAAAATAAATGGGTACATCATTGGTGTTTTTATTGTGGTAAAACATACAGAACAAAAGTATTACTTGAATCACTCCTTAGGTGAACTATTCAGTGACATTAAATACATTCATAATGTTGTGTAAGCATCACTGTTATCTATGCCTGAAACATTTTCATCACCACAACAAAAACTCTACCCATTAAATAATAATAACCCCCCTCCCCAACTCCTGGTAACCTCTTTTCTACTTTCTGTGTCTATATTTGTGCATTCTAGATACTTCCTGTCAGGGGAATTGTGTGATATTTGTTCTGGGTTGGCTTATTTTTTTTTAATTAATTAATTTACTTTTTATTTACTTGATAGACAGAGATCACAAGTAGGCAGAGAAGCAGGCAGAGAGAGAGGAGGAAGCAGACTCCCCAATGAGCAGAGAGCCCAATGCGGGGCTCGATCCTAGGACCCTGAGATCATGACCTGACCTGAGCTGAAGGCAGAGCTTTAATCCACTGAGCCACCCAGGTGCCCCTGGGTTGGCTTATTTCACTAGGCATGATGTTTATGCCAAGGTCC
The DNA here is from genome assembly GCA_003697995.1 of Taxidea taxus jeffersonii. Lineage (NCBI taxonomy): Eukaryota > Metazoa > Chordata > Mammalia > Carnivora > Mustelidae > Taxidea > Taxidea taxus. Next base: position 37,957 of record RCUC01148882.1, on the reverse strand, counting down.
AACATGTAGCATTTATCAAAATTTCATTCCTTTTTAAGGCTGAATAATATTGTATGTTGTTTTAAGCCACCAAATTTATGGTGATTTGTTATAGTGGTCATAGGAAACTAATACATTAGGGATGAGAGAAAAGGATCAAGGATGATCCCTAGGCTCTCAGAGCTGAGGACTGGATGGATTGAGATGCCATTTACTGGGAAAGACAGGCCTAAGAGAGCAACAGATTTGGGGGAGGAAAATCACAGGCTCTGTCTTGGTCATGTGAAGTTTGAGATGTCTGTTAGACCTAGGGAGATGCTGAGAGAGATAACAGGACATCTAACTGTGGAATTCTGGGCAGAGGTTAACGTGGTGGAGATACATTTGGGAGGCATCCCCATAGAGATGGTGCTTAAAGCCAGCAGACTGGTTGAGACTCCATATGGCAGGTGTGCAGAGAGAGAAGAAAAGAGGACCAAACCAACATCTGTGGAGCAGAGGAAGAGGAATCAGGCTGGCAGGCTGAGAAGCAGCAGCCAGGGAGGTGGGAGGAAAATCGGGAGAATTTGGAATCATGAAAGTTGGGAGATAGCAATGTTTTATTAAGGAGGGTGCAGCTAACTAGGTTTTTGGTTTTTTTTTTTAGATTCTTTTTTTAAATTTATTTGACAGAGAGAGACACAGCAAGAGAGGGAACATGAACAGGGGCGTGGGAGAAGGAGAAGCAGACCTCCCGCCCAGCAGGGACCCCAATGCGGGGCGCTATTCCAGGATCATGACTTGATTCCATGGGATCCATGGGATCATGACCTGAGCTGAAGGCAGACGCCTAACAATGGAGCCACTCAAGCACCCCTAGCCAACCAGGTTTTGACAGAGTGAGTAGCTGAGGACATTTATGACGTGGACAAGAGTAGGCTTTAGTTGGGGGAGGGGCAGAAGCCAGAAAGGAGTGAATTAAGAGCAGGAGAAAATAGGTACTAGCCTTCCTAACTATTTGGAGAACTTTTGCTGTGAGTGGGAGCAGGAAATGGGGTAGAGTTTGAACCTTTTATAAGGTGGAAAATACTGTTATAGCTATCTATGGCTACCCAATCAGTACCCCCAAAACTTAGTGACCTAAAGCAACAGTTATTATATTCTGTTCCATGATTTTTGAGGGTAAGGAATTTGGTCATAGTGTGGCTGGGTGATTCTTTTGTTCCAAATGCATTGACTGGCATCCCTGGTAATATTCAGCTGTTCAGTGGGCTAGTTTTGAGGCTTCAGGATGGCTTTACTCATGGGTCTGGCACCTGGGTGCGGCTGACTAGAGGGCTGGGCTCTGCTGAGACTGTCAGTTGGAGTGCCTACAAGTGGCCTCCCTAGCGTGGTGGCCTCAGGGCTCCAAGAGGGAGTACCCTGTGAACAAAACAGAAGCTACATGGCCTTTTATGACCTAAGGTTAGGAGTCACATAGCATTACTATAATTGTACTCTATTGGCCAATCCGGCCATAAGCCTACTCAGATTTAAGAGGAAGGGACATAGATCCCATCTCTCGATGGGAGGACACTCAAAGAATTTGTAGCTATGTTTTAAAAGCTCCACAGATAGAAAAGGTGTTTGCAGTCTGGATGGGTATGTACCAAGAGACGGAGAGAAGGATTGATGCCAAAGAGAGAAGAAAAACTGCACGAATCAAGTCCTTTGGAGGTCATGAGGGGACAATACCTAGAAGGCTAGGGATTGGGCACCTTTCCAACTGGGGCAAGAGGGAAGAAAGACATTGTGAAGACAGATGAAGAGTGAAAAGATGAGGCTCTTCCCATCTGATGACATCACTGTGCTCTCTAATGTACAGGTTGTTATGTTACAAATCATCAGCTGAGGGTAGGTGGTGAGGCAGGTTGAGAAGAAAAGAAGGTACAAAATAGTAATTTTGGAGACTTGGTATGTTAAGTATTCTTTTGAAAGGCAGATTTTAACAGTGATGGCTTTTTGTCGTTGCCGAAAATAGTATAGATTATAAGTACATGATTATTAATCTTTAATAACACATTAATAACAAAATTACTTTTTGGTGTTCATTAATTATGCTGAGTGTTTATGGAACCTATTTGAGACACTGTAAATTCTAGGAAGTTGCTGAGCAATTCTTTTAGGTGGGAACCACATGATATTATATTTCCATTTTGTTGCTGGAGGAATTAGCATTAATCTCATAAAGTAAGTCTGAGAAAGAACCCAAGATTAGAACTCTTGAGATCATTTCCTTTTTTAGGAGAATAGAGAACATGGAAAATACCTGTTTGTTTTACTTGAGGAGGATATTTGAATCATCAACTCCTGAGAGTAATTTTTAAAAACAGTATGTGGCAAGGGTTGGTCTTGAACAAATTTATGTGGTAGATGATGTCGTTTTGCAAATGAGGCTTTTAAGTGTTGAAAATATGTTTGTAATTCTTGTTCTGGAATTGCTTTCAGAATGAGTTTTTCACACACACATACAAAACAATCACCAGGGTTACTTTTGTTTGTTAAATTGTTCACCAAAATAGGGGCGCCTGGGTGGCTCAGTGGGTTAAAGCCTCTGCCTTTGGCTCAGGTCATGATCTCAGGGTCCTGAGATCAAGCCCCGCATCAGGCTCTCTGCTCATCGGGGAGCCTGCTTCCCCCTCTCTCTCTCTGCCTGCCTCTGTGCCAATTTGTGATCTCTCTCTCTCTCTGTGTCAAATAAACAAATAAATAAATCTTTTAAAAAATTGTTCACCAAAATATTTTATTAGTCACAGTCTTGTAACTCACCTTATTTAGTCTTGGATGGTTCCAAAAATTGAACCCCTATGAAAGTAATGAAGATTCATCAGAAGTAAGGATATCTCAAATAAGGTGAACCAGGCTCTGCTGAGAATTTCCAAAGAGGAGTTCGGAGGATGTTTAGAAAACAGCACTGTTGCAAAGGTCCACACACAGTTCAGAGGGTCATACTGTATTAGGAGAGATTGAGATCTTAGGGTCCCCCAAACCAAACTTACTAGCTGTGCCCACTAACTTCCCTCTCTCTGGTATCCTTTAGATTTATTTACCATTTGGATTTCTATCCACTGCAGATCAACTTGACCCTCTTCTCCATTACTCTACAAATTCACTTCTTTACTGTTCACCACAATCAGGAATATGTTCAGCTACAAGTTATGGAAAACCCAATTAATAGTGCTTTAAATGCATCTGTTTATTTTTCTTATATAACAAAGAGTCTAGAATTAGGCAGCTGTTGGTATCCCTTCAGTCACTCCATGATGACACAGACGTCTTCTGTTTGTAGGCTTTCCCATCTTTTGTGCATTTCCTTTATCCTCAAGCTTGTTGCCTTGACTGCTATACCTCCAGGCATTGCATCCAGACATTCAAGGCAGGCAGAGAGGGGACGGGGAAGGGGGAAGGTGAAGCCAGCTGCCTCTCCCTTCTCTTAGGACAGAAAAAGCTTCCCCAGAAATCTCCACAGCATATTTTCCCTCAGGACTCATTGGTTAGAACTGGTCACATGGCCACCCCTACCTGCGCAGGAAACTGAGAAGTTGGGCAATAAGATTGTCACAGTTGGTGTGGATCATTAAGATCCGTCACTGGAGGCGGCCACATTGGGTCAGCCAAAATCAGGTTCTGTTAGCAAGGAAGAAGGGAAAATGTTTTGGCAGGTAAATAATAGTGTTGACCACAATCACATTGTGCTGATTTTACTTCTGAAACAGCCCTCAGTTTTCCCTTTCTTTCCCCTGGCTTAGCTCTGGTCCTCAGGGTCTTTTAATTTGGCTATCAGAGCCAGCCTCTGAACTGACCCATCAGCTTCCGGTGTGACCCTCCTCCATCCACTCTCCATCTGCTGCCAGACTGACACTCCTAAAATGCAAGTCTGATCATGGCACCCCATGGATGAGAACTTTCCCTGACTCTCTCTCTACTAATGGCCCCTCTCCCGGGCTTGACCTCACTTCCTGTCCTTCCCCCTACTTGGAAAACTCTCACTCATCCCTTAAGACCAAGTCTAAATGTCCCTTTCTCTGGGAAATCCTTCCTCTTTTGCTCTTGGCTCTAGTAAAACGACTCCCTCCCATTTGTTCTCATACATCTTTTTAACATGTCAAGAATAATGCCTGTTATATAACATAACAGAGGTATTTTCTCAGAGGTTTGTCTCTTGCTAGATTGTATTATCCTTAGCAGCTAGCATAGTACCTAGCACACAGCAAGTGTTTATGGGCAGAGGAAGCTACTTGTTTCCTAATGTCTATTCTCACCCTCTTCATCAGTAAAGAAACTCTGATTTTTAATTGAACCCATGGTAACTTTTAAAGACCAAATACTTCAACCTCCCTTGTAGGTCATTGAAGCCATGAGATATAATGCCTCAATTTACAGTAGCCATGTTGGATCAGAAGATGACTCTGAATCGAAGCTGTAAATAGGGGATAGAAACAATGAAAGGACATGGGTCCTTGACATGGGATATAATTTTTTATTGGCCTGGACTTGGCTTTGCAGTTTCCGGTGGAAAAGAGAAGAACTTCTCTTGTTTGAGATACTATTATTTTCAATATTCTGTCACTTGTAGCTAAGCAATTCTAACTGATAGAAATAGATATATATACATATATAATTTACATAATATATAAATAGTATAAAATAATATTCACATAGAATATATAAATAGTAAATGTAACAAATTATATCAACTATATATTTATATAAGTTATATAGCTTATATAATATAAAATATATATGTGTTTGTATATGTATTCTTATTTTTATTATTAATTTAAAAATATTTATTTATTTGAGAGAGAGAGACAGCAACAGAGATAGTGAGAGAGAGCACGAGCAGGGAGGAGAGGGAGAAGCAGGTTCCCCACTGAGCAGGGAGCCCGATGCTGGGCTCAATCCCAGGACACCGGGGTCATGACCTGAGCCGAAGACGAAAGCTTAACTGACTGAGCCACCCAAACACCCCTCTATATGTGTTTTTAACAATTGGTTGAAATACAGTTGGCTGAAACTTAGCATGGCTTGACAACTGTAGGCCCATAGGCTACATTAGGTTCTCAGACATATTCGCTATGTATTCATATATGTTAAGATATGTGACTGCTAGGCAGGGCATGCCTCCTTCATCCCCACGGTCTCACAGCTGACTGGATGTGCCTGCATATGCTACCCACCCCAAGCACATTAGCATTTGTAGCCTCTTGTCCTCGAACGAACTTTGCTTAGGTTATAAGAAATGGATTATTCAACAACTTCTTGCCAAGTGTTTGGCTGCCTAGTTGCTCTTCTGATGTCCACCTGACTCAAAGAGCCATTTATAAAGGGAGGAAAAGGTCAGAATAAAAACATTTCACCAGCCTCTAAGAGCAGAGCTCAGTCCCTGAGGGAAAGTCGCCTCTCTCTGGTGGAATTGGCATTAATCACTTATACGCAATGGCAGGACCCTTGCCAACACCATTCGTGGGGATGGGGATAGAGGGGGTTGTCTCCGGTCATGGGTTGGTGTTTCCTCTGCTGGGAAGAGGGCAGAAACACTTTCCCACCCTCCCGAGTGCCACCTCTGACCCAGATTTGCAGTCAAATGTCATATTGGACAAGTGGGCCAGCAGTTGGGGTCTGAAGGTTTTTTAGTAGAAATTGTCACTATTTTGACTTACAAAATCTGGTATATTGTAAATGAAGGACAAAATGTCTATGGAGTTCTATAGGCCTTGCCCCAATATGTTGGCAGGGTTGAGAGGGGTGGAAATCACCTCAGCAGAATTATCAGAAATAAAGACAGTCTAGGACTCTTGGTTCAAGAGGCCTTGCCATTCACATGGAATTACCAAGAGCAGTGCTGAAGTGCACAGCTCAAGTCAGGAGGGTCTGGGTTCGAATCCTGACTTCCTACACTCTGGCTGGGTAACCTTGACAAGTTGCTTGACTTCTCCGTCCACAGTAGATCTGCTGTGCGCTGGAGCTGGCTTGTCCCTGGTAGAGGGCTGGGTGTTTGGATGTCTTCCCAGTTGTGTTCACTGATGCCACGCTGGCTATGGTGGGTTTTTATACCAGGATAATTGGCAAACCAAGTCTCCTCCCATTGCCGACCCTTACGCACAGAGCATTAAACATTTACCAGTAACCACTTCATGTTTCCTAATTTGTACAGTGAAGTTGACAACACCCATCACAACCAGAGGTTGAATTGAAAGGACTCATGGGAAGCACATGTAAGAGTCCCTAATACACGATGGTGTTCTAATTCTTTTAGCCATGAAATAACAGCCCTATTACTGTTGAGAATATTCTTTTGTGGGGGGCTGCAGATGCAAGATTTGACTTGCTCTCACACTGGCTGGCACAACCATTTAGCCTCCCGGTATCTGTTTTGCTGCTGGGGCTCAACTGTCACGGTGACCTGGTAACCTGCTCAGAAATTCGAGTTCTAGAACTATGTGTCCTGACTCAGATAATGGGCCAGTGGTGGCAGAGTGAGGCCAGAGTTTTGGAGGAAAAGTATGTGCATGGTGCATAGGAGTGGGGATGTACCTCAACCTGACTGTGGGGAAAAGGGACCACAACAAAAGTGTTGGAGTACAAAGGGCTGTAAGAGATCACACAGTCCAAGCCCTTGTTCTGCAGATGAGGAGACACACTGTCAGACGGGGGCTTGGGTTTTCTTCCGCTATTGCTGATCCAGGTTCCCTTTCTCCCTTCCTCCCACTCTCCCTCTCTCTTTCTTTATTTCAAGATTTTATTAATTTGAGAGAGAGAGAGCAAGCAAGCATGAGTGGAGGGGGGCAGAGGGAGAGGGAGAAGCAGACTCCCCACTGAGCAGGGAGCCTGACCCTGGGCTTGATCCCAGGATGCTGGTGTTAATGACTTGGGTGGAAGGCAGACACTTAACTAACTGAGCCACTCAGGCATCCCTTCCTTTTTTTTTTTTTAATATTTATTTATTTTAGAGATCTTACAGTGAAGAAGAGGGGCAGAGCGGGAGAGAGAGAATCCTAAGCAGATTCTAAGCTGAGCGTGGAACCCGACATGGGGCTCAATCCCGCAACCTAGGATTATGACTTGAGCTGAAATCAAGAGTTGGACGCTTGATTGATTGAGTCACCCAGGTGCCCTTCCAGTTTCCTTTTTGACCAGGCGAATGCAACACTGTCTGGAAGAGATATCTGTATCCCCATGTTCACTGCAGCATTGTTCATAATAGCCAAGATATGGAAACAACCTGTCTATTGATGGGTAAATGGATAAAGATAAAATATGTATGTGTATGTACACAGTGGAATATTATTTAGCCATAAAGAGCAAAATTCTGCTATTTGCAACAACATGGATGGACCTTGAGGGCATTATGCTAAGTGAAGTAAGTTAGGCAGAAAAAGACAAATACTGTATTATCTTACTTATATGTGAAATCTAAAAGAAACAAAGTCCTAGAAATAGAATAGATTGATGGTTGCCCGGATGTGGAAGATGGAGGATGGAGGAAATGGGTGAAAATGGGGGAAAAAAAAAAGGAAAATGTCTTAAAAGAGGAGGCATTATATTCCACATTAGAAGTTTTAAGCTGCCTTTGGGCAGAATCATAGCCCCATACTTCGCATTCAGCCAGCTTAAATAGCAACTTTTTTTTTTTTTTTGCTCCGTGACTCTCTCATGAGTTAGCCAATTTCCATGAATATGGAATGACCTACTGGATGTCATCTTAAAACATAAAAACCAGTACACGAGATGGCATAAAGGCTGGAAAGACACAACCCAAAATGCCAACAATGTGTGTCTTTGGATAGTGTTAGTACGACGAAACTGGCTTCGAATTCCGGTTCTGCTGCTTACTGGTGGTGTGACCTTATGCATGTGCTTCACCTTCTGAGCCTGTTTTCTCCTTTGTGAAATGAGAAGGCAAGCCCTTCCTGTCCCCCAGTGGGTTGATGTGAGAATTATGAAGGGGCATCTATAAAGTGCACATCAGTATCTGTTACAGACCCTCTACCACTAAACCAAAGAACTGTCCTAGACATTTGTCCATCCAGTCAGAAGCCCTCTGATGCTCCCCTACCTCTGGATATTTCTTTGATTTCCAGTGCTTTTTCCAAAAGTTAGACCTGGGAAAAAAAAGCTCATGATGTCAGGAAATCTAGGGACCTTCAATGGGAAAGGAGTTGAAGCCAGCATTTATAAATACATATATTTTTTTATTTGTCAGAGAGAGAGAGAGAGCAAGCACAGGCAGACAGAGTGGTAGGCAGAGGCAGAGGGAGAAGCAGGCTTCCTGCTGAGCAAGGAGCCCGATGTGGGACTCGCTGGGATCATGACCTGAGCCGAAGGCAGCCGCTTAACCAACTGAGCCACCCAGGCGTCCCTGAAGCCAGCATTTAAATGAGGTTTCTAAGTCCATCTCACTGGGAAGAATGAGCTCAGATCTTAGAATTGTGAGGGTAAGTATGCCCTAAACCTGAAAGTTGCATTCCTTTTTCATGGGGGGAGAAAATATTCACCTTTTCAGAGACAGCAGAATAGAGAGGACACGACCAGACCATACCCAAATCCATATAAAACTTTTATTTAGAAAAGTCCTATAAAATAATAATGCAGATTACTCCATCTAGTGTAGCTAAGAAAGTATAGGAGGCTGAAAGTCACACATTAATTTAAAATTTCATCATAGGGAGTTAGATGACCTTTTGCAACCAATGTTTAAAAAAAAAAGTCAAGTTGCTCTTTGGAATAGCAGCATCTAAGGTTTTCTTGTCCCACTTGTTTATTCTTTTGGGATGTGGTGGTGTATTCAGGGAAGAAACGTTCCTCAGAAAGTTTGGTTAAAACCAGTCCACTCCTTTGAGTGTTTTCATGGAACTGTCAGACAACCATGAAGAGCTAAGGATGAGGGTTCCACTGGAGGTCCAGCTTTGGTAAATGAGGCAGAGCTGTCCCGGGCGGGAGACAGGTAAAGTGTGACATCCAGGAGCATCACTTTCAGGTAGGGCCTGACATACTCTTTTTTTTTTTTTTTTAAAGATTTTATTTATTTATTTGATAGAGATCACAAGTAGGCAGAGAGGCAGAGAGAGAGGAGGAAGCAGGCTGTCTGCAGAGCAGAGAGGCCCATGCGGGGCTCGATCCCACAACCCTGGGATCATGACCTGAGCCGAAGGCAGCGGCTTTAACCCGCTGAGCCACCCAGGCACCCCGAGCCTGACATACTCTTAAAGACCTGACTTAGGTTCTAAAATAATAGAGCCTGAGGCGATACCCAAATGACCAACACCAAGATGAACAGTAAGCTCAGCACTAGTTTCTATACAAACATTTCAAACAGAGTCCTTTATGATGTGGACCAGATCTGCCAAGTGCCTCCAAGCCGCCTCCGAGTTTAAGCGAGGCCTCGGAAGTTCATCTGGTGCCTGGAGGGTTTTCATGAACCAGCACCTCTATGGAGAGGCTGAATGAGGAATTTCCAGGGACAGCTTCCAGCTTAGGGCCTGGGGTTCCCTAGACCAGGCTGTCCTAATGTGGCTCCCAAAGTGGTAGAAGATCTCAGTTTCTCAAAAGAAAGCGACAGGTGACGTTTTGGGGCATCTGAGCTCTGGCCAGGCCCCTAGAGTTTTGCATCGTAAAAGAATTTCAAAATGGAAATGGAGCCTCTGCTTTACTCTTGCAGCCCAAGTCCTTTCTGGGACAGCAGAACATTTATAAAAACGTAATTAAATACCATTTGGTATTTCCTTCTACCCCGGATGTCGACTCTCTCCTTTTCAAAACCCACTCCTCTCCTAGGTGACAAACCAAAGCAGAAAATGACAACTGAGGCAGCGATTACCTGGCTCATTCTCATGGCTTGAGGGAGAGATGACAGAGCGAAAAGCAGAGAAAACAGAAGTCTGTTATCGGCTCCTGATTTACAAAATGTACGCAGAAGCCAGCAGGGAAGCCGTCAGCCCTTGAACTTGGTGATCTTTGAGAATGGGCTTGTCCTTCTCTCCCTGACCAGCTGGGAGGAAGACCCCACAGTAACCCCAGATGTGGGGCGGTGCTTTTTAGGAACAGAGAGAACTGGACCCATCCTGCTCTGAGGAGCAGCAGTTGAGACCTGCAGCTGGGTTGAGGAATGGATTTCCCCTGTACCTTTTTTTTTTCCTACTTTTTAAAAAAAATTATTTATTTGACAGGCAGGGATCACAAGTAGGCAGAGAGGCAGGCAGGCAGAGAGAGAGAGGAGGAAGCAGGCTCCCTGCTGAGCAGAGAGCCCGATATGGGGCTTGATCCCAGGACCCTGGGATCATGACCTGAGCCGAAGGCAGAGGCTTAACCCACTGAGCCACCCAGGTGCCCCTTCCCTGTACCTTTGTGTCACTCCGTCATCAAGAAAGGCATAAAGGTGGTTGAGGAACCTCCCAGGAATGGAATAGGACTTGCAGTATAACCTGAGGGGGCCAATGTCCAAGGCCAGATGGGTCTGTAGTCACCTCTGCAGAAGTCACTGTGAGCTGATGACCTTGAAGGCCACTGCTCTGACCCTTTGTCACCAACCAACACCAGGTAACTCCACTTCTCCTCTCCCCACCCCCAGGCCTTGAACCATAGGGAAAAAGTCTATGTGTACGTGAGGACTCCCTCTGTCATTTTCACAGGATGGGAGCTAAAAGCGGTTCTGTTAGGAAAGACCAATTACTTTTTATACCTGAGTTATGGAATAAGATCTGTCCTTGGCCACCTGTGCTTTTGACCTTTCTGTCTTTCGCCGACTTAGCAATGAAGCGGAGAAGCACACTGGTGGCTTCTAGCCATAGACCTGCAGGGTCTGCAAGTCATAGAACGGTGGCTGCAGGCTGGGCCATAGAGTAATCTTTGAGTTCTAGCCTGTCTCCCACCTACCCATTTTGCAGAAAAGGCAACTGAGGGTCCTTCCGTCACTGGTAGGATAGAGGAAAGTAAGGAAAAGGAGGTACCAGGCAGGGTATCTGGAATGAGATGAGGCCCTCATCTCACTGATGGGCCAGTGGTGAGTACGTGCTGTCCGTCAGGCTGCAGTGCACACTGTACGAGCCAAGGACCCCATCTGTTCAGGGAGGACCATTCTTGGCTCACTGCCTGTGTGTAGGCCTGTCGGTTTTGCTTCATTCCTGACCGCCAGTCAGCTTGTGGAACAGGTCCTCGTCAAGGGTCTCATTCTGGTCCTTAGACCGAGTAGACAAGAAAATATAGCCACCGATGTATTCATGCACGACCTTGCAATCTGCACTCAGGCAAGTGAACGCAATGAAGACATTCTGGTCAAATTCGATTGCCACCTGGAAGAGGAAGGCACAGGTGAGCTTGAACTCTGAGCTTTAAGGTAAGCTTAAACATTTCAAGGAAAATGAGGAAAAAACTGCCTTGGGATGGCCCCCAGAGCTGAGGACTGCTTAGGTTACTTACAGTTGATTTCCCTCCCCTCCTGCCCCCAGAAATCCACACAAAAAAATCAACCAACCAACACACACACACACACACACACACACACCCCACCCCACCCCCACCCCATCACTTCCATTGAAGGGTTCCAGAAAATAAGTCTTTGCTCTCTTCGCGCCCTCTTGTGTCAACTATGCCATACAGCAGGCAAAACATTCTAACTCCCAACACACAGAGGTATTTTTGGTCGCTCTTGTTTAGATGTAAGAACTTCCTAAGCACACCCTCTGTCAAGGAGCCGGGTGCTTTGTAGACTTTTGAATGGAAATAAAAGGCTCACCTGAATTTTCCTACCCCCCAACAGCCCTGTACTGCTTTCCAGCTGAAAGCCATAAACTCTAAACTCGGTTGCCCATTGGAATCACCCGTGGACCTTTAAAAATTGCTGCCAGGCGCCCACTCCCAGAGACTGGGATTTGAGGGTTCTAGGGTGTGGCCTGGACCCCGGTGTTAAAGGTTCCCGTGTGACCCTAATATGCAAGGTTTTAAAGCCACTGCCTAAGAGGTCATTTAATCTCAAAATTTTATCCTATAGGGGTGCCTGGGTGGCTCAGTGGGTTAAGCCTCTGCCTTCTGCTCGGGTCTTGATCTCAGGGTCCTGGGATTGAGCCCTGCATCGGGCTCTCTGCTCAGCAGGGAGCCTGCTCTCCCCGCCCCCCTCACCCCTGCGCCTGCTTCTCTGCCTATTTGTGATCTCTCTAGTATCAAATAAATAAATAAAATCTTAAAAAAAAAACCACACAACTTTATCCTATAAATGAGTTAACAGCCCTGCTGAGAGGAACCCATGGTTCTTTAAAAAAAAAAAGGTGGGAGTCCCCTCCCCTCCCTCTAGGGTAGATGGCTTTCTACTGGGAAAATGAGAAAATGAAAGAGGAAGGATTCTAGATCAGCAACATGTCTTAAGCAAAATGTCTTAAGTCAGCTGGACGCTCAGGTGCCTCTGACTTGATCTAGAATTTCCCATGCTATATCCTTGGCTTGGACTTAGCTCCCCGGGTGCAAGTGCAATTGATGGGAGACAGAGGGCTTGGGAGCTCCTTAACTCAGGAGGCAAAGCTCTTCTCAGTCGTCCCTGCTCCCCTCACTTGCTTCTCTGGCAGCTTTTCCCTTTGGGGACTGGAATGCTCCCCAGGTGGGCAGTTGAGCCTCTGAGTCCTCAACTGGTTAGACCTCCAGGAAGCCCGTCAGTGAAGCCTTTTTGGATTCCTTTTGGGTGGCAGCACCAACTCAGGCGATTTGTGCGAAGCACTTTTCAGTGTCTTATATAAGCCTATGCTGAGTGGAAGGAAACTGATCAAACTGCTCAGTGGTTTAGAGTCTGCATGGAAAGTCCGGACGGAGACTAAGCCAACTTGCAGTGTTAATTCCAAGACCATCTGGCCTGTGCTTGTTAGAGAACTGCCCAGACCTGCACGTGATTAGTTGAGCAGACTATCAGCACACGCTTGTGGTTTCTGAGTTCCAAATATATGAACAGAGTAATCTACAATTCTGTTGGAACATGCATTTATAGCCTCGACACTGAATACACCGAAAACTTCATACCTGCCGGATTTCCCAGTTTACGTTCCACTGTTTCATATTTGTGAACCTCCACGTTGTAATTGGAATCCCAGTGGCTGCATCGATTCTAATCAGCCTGTTATATGAAACTCCCAGAATATCATCTTTCTTGCTTCCTTTAAATCTAAAAAAAAAATAAATATGAACGAAAAGAAACAACTGCTACATGATGTTCATTCATACACAACTTCTTAAAGATAATAGGAACATTTCTAAATGGTATCCGAACAATGGACAGTGAGGGTTTAACTTTTCCACAGAAGGGCATTTTTATTGTGATAGGAAGAGAATATGAAGAATGGAGAGAATTAAGGCAGTCCTGCAGACATCCTTTATGTGAAATGGACGTCAGGAAAACAAAGTAAGAGAGGGTCAAGTCAATGAATTTAAAATCCCCCGTGTCTGCCAGGCACCCTTCTAGGCACAGGGAATACATTAGTGACCTAACTGGATAGACAATGTCTCACTTCTGGAGCTTGTATTCTAGGGGCGAGTGGGTCATGAATAAGTGAAAAAGATATGGCAGGTCAGCTCACGAAGGAAAATAAAGCATAGGAGGGGGGCAGGCAAGACTGGCAATGAGGGGGTTACCATTTTTAAAAAAGGGAGTCAGGGAAGATTGCAGTGAGAGAGGACATTTGATTAAAGATGTCTGTCAAGGAACGAGCCACGTGGGTATTGGGGGAAGAATGCTGGGGGCAGAGGGCACAACCAGTGCAAGGTGGCAGCTTTCTTTTTTTTTTCGGGGGCGGGGGCATGCTCATGAACCTGCCAGGAGGCCAGTGTGGCTGGGCACAGTGAGGGAGGGGCAGAGGATGTGAAATCCCAGAGCTAAGGTCTTATTGGGCCATGGTTAAGGATTTGGCTTATATGCCGAGTGAGCCAGAAGGCCTTCAGATGGTTCTGGGCAGATGCCTGCTGTGGTCTGACACAGGTCTTAAAAGGATCCCTCTAGCAGTCAACCTGAAAACTCAGGGGGACAAGGGGAGAAGCAGGGAGCCCGAGTAAGTCCTGTGAGGAGAAGGTGTGGAAGATCGTTATGAGCAGACAATGTGTTTGGGCCATTTGTGAGAGGACAGTATTCTTCTCTCTCTTTTTTTTTTTAATTATTTATTTATTTGAAAGAGAGCACAAGCTGCAGGGAGGAGCAGAGGGAGAGGGAGAAGCAGGCTCCCTGCAGGAAGCCCGATGTGGGGATGGATCCTAGGACCATGGGATCATGACCTGAGCCAAAGGCAGATCCTTAACAGAGACACCCAGGCACCTGAGAGGACAGTATTTTGAAATTACAAAGAGTTCTACATTCTAGACTGAGAATAAACTGGGCTCCAAGAAAGGTACTTGGAGACAAACAGGAAGTGAGAGGGGCTGGTGAACAGTGTGATCACCTGACAAGGTAGTAGGTGAGGCCAAATTCCGGCAGAGACTGCCACGCCTGGATGAACTGCAGCTTGGCTTCAACCAGCGGCATCTGGGCCACGTTCTGGTGGGCTTCTAGAATCCGGGCTGCCAGCTGAGCAGAAGTGGAAAACATTGAACTGTCCTTAGCATACTCTTACTGTTCTGTAATCATCCTTTTAGCTCAGGTCCCCAGTGAGAAAAATAAATGCAAGGCCCAATTGCAACTCTACAAAGACAATTAATTCCCATTCATTCATCCTCTGTTGTTCTCTGTAATTCACTGGGGAGAAGAAGGAATCACATCAGCCAACACATAAACCCTAAGGTCCATGGAGATGGAGGGTTCTGGCTCCCTTTTTCTGTATGGTCTCCGTGGACAATGGTTTCTCTTGAATCAGTTTATCTGTATAACTTTTAATCCCTTCTCATGGAAGCATAATTTAAATTTTTAACTTGTGGGGACTCAATGATTTTAATGAAATCTGGGAATACTGCCATGTTCAGTTAGCAGTAGTCAGCTCTACCAAAGGGAAAAATAATTTCTTAACATCATCTAACACCGAGTCCATAGGCAAAAATCCCCATCAGCCAGTTTTTCATGCTGATGGCCTCGATCATTTTAATTCCTCATTTTATCTCAGAAAATACAGCATTTACTGCAAATAGTCTGCTCCAACAAGATTAGTGGTACCTGCTTTGACTTGTGTTTTTTTGCACACCGAGGTGACACAAAACATTCAGGGTTCATTTCCATGGTTTCAATATTGGAAGCGGCCTGAGATGCCGAGTTCCGATTTTTCATCCTCAGAAATGAAAGGATGTTGAGGACCTCTGGCTGGTAGGAGCTGTCTGCCATGGTTTTGCCCTTCGATGCCAGGATGCAGGCAGCCATCCATTGTGCATACTGATTCTCCTGAAGCAAACACCAGAGGGCTGAGACACAAATTCAAGTGCAAAGTCCCCCTCCCCGCTGGGAACCTACAACCAGGACGTGAGCTTTCATCTCTACAATACACAAGACTGTCAGCTACTGAGCAAGGCAAGAAGTGAAGTGCCACATGTTCTGAGTGGCTGTCAATCACCTTCTTTAACACCCAACAGGAATTGGGTGTTTTGAGTCCTGTGTGGAGTTTCTCTATGCTAAGGGGCTAGAGAATAGGAATGTCAGTTCTGACCCATTCCACACAGAGAACTTTGCACTGAAAGATGAACCAAGGACACAGGTGCACCATGGAAGACACATAGGTGAAAACCCAAGCTACCTGACAGCCTTCCTTGATACCTGTTTCCATTTTCTTATCATGTCGGATCTCTGTGACCGAAGGAAAGGAGGGAAAAAAATCATGAACTGATTTCCCATATTCTGTCTACCCTGGCCTATCTTTAGTAAAGATTCTAATCCCAAGGGAGGAATCAGGTCCACTGACAGGCTCTGAACCAGTCAGTGGTGGTCTCTATTGCTCTTGAACTTTTGTGCTCATTTTTCACCCCAGGGAGCCATGGGGCGTGGTTCTAGAAGCTGAGGGGATGCAGCTGGAGAGAGGAAGTCTTTTTTTTTTTTTTAAGATTTTATTTATTTATTTGACAGACAGAGATCACAAGTAGGCAGAGAGGCAGGCAGAGAGAGAGAGTGGGAATCAGGCTCCCCGCTGAGCAGAGAGCCTGATGCGGGGCTCGATCCCAGGAACCTGGGATCATGACCTGAGCCAAAGGCAGAGGCTTTAACCCACTGAGCCACCCAGGGCCCCCTGGAGAGAAGAAGTCTTCAGAGCAACAGTCGGTGTGGTGCACTGAATTACTGACCTCAGTCTTCATCCTCCTGGTATCTGTACTTTCTGCCATGGAATTTTACAGTCCATCTCATCAGAGACAGAGTGTAATTTCTCACCTCTTGACTTTGAGCCCCACCATGGACATGCTTTAGCCAATGGAATATGGGTGGAAATAACAGCATACTACCTGCCGGCCCGAGCTTTAGGAGGTCTGCCGTGTTCGTAATTCCTCTTTTGCATTTATGCCATCACTATGAGCAGAGCCTCCCCAGGCAGCCTGGCACTTCCAGCATAAATACAAGGAGTTTCACTTCGAGCAAGGAGCCAAGCCTAGCCAGACCAACAGCTAGAAGCAGATCTGTCCAGGGGATGCATGGCTGGATCACTGGAGCCCTAAGCCTACTTGCCCTCGGTTCAGAGGCAAATGTTTATTGGTATATGACGTCTGATTTTGTGGTTGTTTGTTACAAAGCAGTAACTGACTGATGAGTGCTCTGATTGGAAAAAAACATCTCAGCTAGTTTGTCTTTAGGCTGAAGAAAAGTAAAGGGACTTAGCATTTTATTTATTTATTTTTTTGGATTTACTTACATGGTCACATCTCAGATACACTTCATTCATACCATCAGCAACAGGGATTAGTAACTTGATTCCAAATTTTCTCCCTGCTACATTGACATCTGGCACAACTTCACAGCCTGAATGATAAAAGGCAGGAACAAAACTGAGTTCTGAGAAATGTGTTCTGTAAGTCAGATGTGCATCTAAAAGAAACACTTTGAACATAAGCCCTTGGCATTTGCTTCGTCTCTGAAAAATTGAGGACAAGCAGACAACATTAATTAAAGAGGAACTAAATAAGAATCATGAACAATTCACGTGGATAACAAAAAAAATCTTCTGTCATGATTTTCTTAAATATATCATCAATTGAATTCATTTTCCAGGTCAATTTGGCTATGATAACTCATTGTAACATGGAGTTATGAATATGAACTTTTAAATAAACCCACATAGAGGGAATTCTCTTACTGTCATGATGCTATGGGAATTGAGTGTCCTGGTTAATTAAATATTTCAGTTAATGGAGTTACCAGCACAATCACGGCCACTTTCAGAAATTAGAACAGAAACTAAAGTGACATTGAATTAAACATAACCCTTCTGGAATGTAGGAAGCTTTTCGGGACCCTACAATCCCTCATGTACTTCGTGGATGACACCAACTGTCACCACTTCGGAGACTTGGACACGCCAGGGAAGAAGGGACAGCAGAATGGAAATAATCACATTTATCGCTCCGCATTCCAGGCCCATGCTCCCTGGAGAAGCGGAGCTGCAGGAAGGCTGCCATGTGGGAACCAGGAAATAGAGGGGCTCCCCTCCCTTCAGGGGGTAGGAGTTTGGCTTTCACGGCTGGGTGATGACAAGCCATACCCAGATATAAGACTTTCTTACCTCTAAGATTTAGTTTTTCTACTGGTTCTCCTTGCTCAAGTTCCTTATTTTTAAAGTAGGCTATAGATGTGTCTTTAAAGATGAACCAGTATTGTTTGAAAGCCTTTAAGATTAGCTTCTTGGGCCTGCAAATTAAAGTACAGTAAGCATTTTAACAGCCATCCAGAAATGGAGGGACATATCGCAAATTTCATATGGCTCAAGATGTTCTGGAAACCTGTTCAAATAACACATTCTGTATTGTTGAAATTAAATTTCACATTGCTAACTCATTTCTAAAAACTGAAAATGGGGTTTTTAATAGACGTAGTAGTTACTTCAGAATCTCAGGATTTCGACCACTTTGGCTTTGCTACTGCCTGACATGTGACCCTGAGGAAGACACTTCCTCTGCCTGGGCCGCATGTCCCGCCTCTGTGCGATGGGGACAGTACCAGCCTCCAGCTCACAGGGCTTCTGTGAGAATGGGAAGAGGTAATCTCTGAGGGTGCTTATCACAAGACCTGGCATAGCTCAACAAATAATAACATATAAGTAATATAATAAGTAAACAATGAAAATTATTATTATTAGAGAAACATCTATGGATCTGGAGACATCTGTCATTTCAGTATACTTCTTGGATCTGAAAAAGCTTTCCATATGGATGGCACAGCTTCCAAGGTATCAGGCATAAACACTAGATCTAAAAGTAAGCAAATTTTTCTGTAGTTTCCTCTTGATCCTTAAGAGAAACTGCCATAGGGGGCACCTGGGTGGCTCAATGGGTTAAAGCCTCTGTTTTCAGTTCAGGGCATGGTCCCAGGGTCCTGGGATCGAGCCCCACATCAGGCTCTCTGCTCAGTGGGGAGCCTGCTTCCTCCTTTCTCTGCCTGCTTCTCTGCCTACTTGTGATCTCTGTCTGTCAAACAAATAGATAAAATCGTTAAAAAAAAAAAGAGAAACCTCCATAGAATTCCCAGTGAGTCATGGAAATCACAAAACCTACAGCTAGTCTATACAGACGTTATTGTTACTAAAAAAACATTTTGAGGGGTAAGATTCCCAAAAGTGAGATATGTGGGGGCCAGAACACTTTGCACTTTGGGTTGGACAAGGTTGGTAGGGCTAATGACAGGTCTCAGTTGGGTCATTCAAAATAGAAAACGTGAGACAGCTGGGGAGTAGGAAAGGGGTACAGCTGGGCAGAGAAAAGGTAATATGAACTATCCATGGTTCCATGGGACAGTGCTGGCTGGCCATGGGGGTAGGTCAGGGTCTCTTATCTAAAGCAGTGGATTTCTGCACTCAAGAATGGTAGAAAGAGGGGAAGCCTGGTGTTAACATCACTTATACATAATTTGGGGCAACTTTTCTGACATGTCAGTCCTGGATTTTCCTTAGCTAAGAATGTGTTATCCTTAATGGAAGGATAAGGGAGAAGATGATCATTTAAAAACTGGTGTACTACATAAAAAGTATAAAATAAAATTGGAAAACATTATAGGCCATTAACATTTCCAAGATTTAGAAAACCACTGCATTAAAGTAATATTTGTCGTTATTTTATATTTATTTAAATAATATTTGTCATGTTCAAAGTTGTAGTTACAATTCCAAGAAACGTATTTAGAATCAGATTCTCCAAAATTAATAGTATTTTCAAAATAGAATCTAAAGACAAGCCTATAACCAAAAGATAGTAAGGTCTTGGTTTAGTCCTAGGCATTTAAATATTTCATTCAGAATTAAGACTGAAACTCTGTGTCTCCATTCCAAATGGACTCCAAGAGTATGGAGAAATTCCCTCTGCTACTGTCTCCCAGTTTAGCTCATCTTTCAGGCTATTTCCATTCATTCCCAAGGCTAATGATTATTGCTCCTGTTCCATGGTCCAGAAGCTGGGGCAGGACAGGGCTGCACAAGAAGTGGAGAAGGTGGCTGGCTGAAGCATGATACCCAGAGAATGCGGCAGTCATCTGAATCCTCATGGAGCCCATAGGGTCAAGAGGGCTCATGAAAAGAGAAAATATGCAAAGTCACCTAACGAGGACATGTGGCATGGGGAGTTACAGAGGACACAGCACATAAACAGAATGAAGGATGGATAAGACTTTGATTGGAGGGGGGTGCCTGGGTGGCTCAGTGGGTTAATACTCTGCCTTCGGCTCAGGTCATGATCCCAGGGTCCTGGGATTGAGCCCCACATCGGGCTCTCTGCTCAGCAGGGAGCCTTCTTCCTCCTCTCTCTCTGCCTGCCTCTCTGCCTACTTGTGCCCTCTGTCTGTCAAATAAATAAATACAATCTTAAAAAAAAAAAAAAAAGACTTTGATTGGAGGAAAGGGAAGAGAATTTCAGAAGGCAGCAACTGTACATGCCAAACATAGAGGTGAGTCAGAGCTGGGCCTTTTGTGAACCAGAGTTGGGTCAAACACTTTTTGAACACCTGCCTCCTGCTGGGCGCTGTGTGGAGCAGTGGAAATGGGGGAGGGGAGAGCTCTTCTGTAGCTACAGCATTTCTACAGGTGAGGGATGATGGAGACAGGAATGGCAAGATAGTTTGGGGCCAGGGTCGGACTTCGCATGTTTGGCTAAGGCACTGGACCTTATTTTCTAGAATAATGGCTCTCACACTCTGGTGTTCATCAGAATTAGAAGGGAGCTTGTTAGAGATACCTGAGCATGGGCCCTAATCCCAGAGACTTGTAGTCAGCAGGTCCAGGTTAGGGCCCAGGGTTCTGCATTTTAAGTAAGTTCTCCTATGGTGATTTCCAAGTTTGAGAAACGTGAGTCTAGGCCAGTAATCTCCAAACTAAAACTGGGTACACCCAATCTTTAAGATATTTTGAATATTTTAATATATAATGTTACCTATGTTAGGTGAATATAATACCCACCCCTAACATATTTATAATTACTTATGTGTGATATTTGTAATATATATACATTATAAATCTATACAAATATACAAATTAAAAATGAACATGAAAAGTTGAATTTGTTTCAAAAAGGGAGGTCGTTACTCAGTGACATAAATCCCAGTTGAGGAAATACACTATTGGCTATGCTTACTAAATCACAGTGTCCATGGTAGAATGCCATCTACCTCATTTTGAAGGTTTCTGTTACAACAAAGCTACTGAGTTCCATCTTCCCTGATCTCAATCACTCACTTAAGGCAAATTAATCAGAAGAGGCTACATTTTTATATATTTAGTAAGTGGGTTTCAGACACACTATAACTTCATTTAGATGATGTTTAACACAGAGTTTAAAACTCAGTTTCCAAGTTTTAAAGGTGTGCAGACATTGTTTTATTTTATTATTTTTTAAACTAAAATTTTGTTTTATTCTAATTGGCTTTATTAAGTGATTCATAAATTGGGCAGCACCTCACCTGGCAAGTAGAGGGGAGCTCTGGGGAGGGGTACAAAATGGTAGGTTGCCATAGGAAGGAAGGAGGGGTGAGAAAGTTATTAGTAAAAGAAAGGACCATTTCAGGCAAGGCCACCTTCCTTGTGGGGAGGGCAGGAGGTCTTATTAGGTGATTACCTCATCGTTTGGGAGATAGAGGGCCCATGTGACAGATGACCTCATTGGTGCTGATCAGAAAATTCCCTTCTGATTGGTTAAGACTCATTTCTGGGGGCAGCTGAAATTGCAATTAGGTTAGGTGTTAAGCCCTAGTTGGAGACTGGATCTAAGTGATGCTGTTTTGAGCTTGTGGGTTTTTTTTTTGCTTGTTTGTTTGTTTTTTTCCAGAGTTCTCCCATTTAGAACAGACTCTCAGCTTAACTGAGAGATGTGATCAAAATTTAGGGCAAGAGAATATTGTTTTAATAGGCAGTATCATTATTGGCAACACTGTGACAATGGAAACATTTCCAAATAAGTGCTTTCCAAAACGCTCTTTTCACAGCACTAATTTCTTTGAAATACCAATTGCATTCTCACTCATTTCACAGTCACCTTTTTCTTAAAGGAGAGGTGAAGTGTGTTCATTATTTTGAAAGCATCTGCAGGCTGATCACGGATGGCCACTTGTCATCACAGAGAGGTCATAAATTCGGAACACATTCTTTTGAAAAAACAAGAGTGCATGACTCCTCTTAGAGGTATTTTTCCATGTGATAACCAGAGTGTCTTAGTGGGACCAAAGATTTTAATGGTCACTCCCTCTTTATGAAGTATTATGAAGATTCCACTGTATTTTAGGTGTCTTGTATTTATCAAGAATCTCACCGATAATCTCCCATAGACATTGTGTAAGTCAGCCTGGAACTTCTTTGGTCCAGTAACTTGCCTACTCACCTATAGTAACTTGTCTGCGAATGAGGCAATGAATGAATTTTACATGTGCTCCTCTCTCTGTAATCCTCTAGAGGAGCCATTTTATTTATTCCAAAGTATTCTCTGCAACAGTGGTCGCACCTTACAGTTTGGACATAAATAATTGTTTTTATTAAGTATGTAACTTAGCAGTAGGATTATAACTTGTCTGATTTGTACTTAGGGGTTTGCATAAAATAGAATTTGAAAGCCTGGTTGGGCAGGAAGTTCTAGATTGACTGTTATTTTCTTTTAGCACTTTTAAGAGATTTTCTAGCCAACAAGAAGTCTGCTGCCCACTTAACTGTTTTTCCTTGCTGGGAAATCTGTCTTTTCTCTCTGATTTAAAGACTGTTTCTCTTATCAATTACTGCCATTACTAATTTTATAAATTGCATCTATAGTGATTTATTTTGATTGGAATTTATAATTCCTGAAATTAAGGATTTTTGGCTTCAACGATTATGGAAAACTCTCAAGCTTTCTGTTTTGAATACTTGCCTCTTTCCCATATATTCTTCTAGAGCTCCTAGTAGGTGTATATTGAAACTTCTCATTCTACCTATAACATTTTCCACTTCTACCTATCTGTGTTCTCTATTCAACTGTGTTTTTATTTTTATTATTTATTTTAATTATTATTACTATTTTTTTAGAGAGAGAGCGCACGTGTGTGAGTGGTGGGGGAGGGGAAGGCAGAGAGAGAGAGGAGGGACAGAATCTTAAGCAGGCTCCATGCTCAGTGTGGAGCCTGAGGCAGGGCTCGATCTCACAACCCTGAAATGATGACTTGAGCTGAAAATCAGGAGTCAGAGGCTTAACCTACTGAGCCACTCAGGCGCCCCTTAACTGTGCTTTTAAACTTGACATTCAGTGCACCTACTCAATTTAAAAAATTCCTATGACTAAATTTTTCATTTCCAGAGTTTCTATCTGGATCCTTTTCAATATTGCCTCTTCTCCTTCATGAGGATTTTTATCTGTTAGTTTCCTTAAGGAAACTATTCATTTTACTTAAGGAAACATATTCATTTTACTGTTTTTCCAGATTGTTCTATTACCTAAACTTCATTTTACTATTCATTTTACTGTTTTTCCAGATTGTTCTATTACCTAAACTTATTGAAACTGCTAATCTTGTCTGTTGGGTCTGCTGTCTTTCCTTTACATGTGGTTCATGGTTAGTTTTGTTTTTAATTTTTATTTTTAAAAAAATAAATTTTAAAATTTATTTTTTAAAAAATAAAATTTTATTTCTGGGCCAGTTTCTATTTTATTTTTTTCAGAATTCACTTCTCATATAAGACATTTAAATTTATATCTACATCCACGTGGGGCATAGGGCTTGACTCTAGTTTCTCCAGAGACTTTTCATTTCCCACGTAGGACCCCACGCAGGAAGAACTTCCTCCCTGCTTCCTGGGGCAGATGGACAGCTTTTCTATCCACCGCTAAACAGAGAAGGCCACCTTTGCAAGTTTCTGCCATTGGGCATGGGCTTGGAGCCAGCGTCAGTACCTTACAACAGGCCTATAGTGTCATCTCCTGTCTCTCCCAGGGATTAAAATCCCGGCCCCAAACCATGAGAATCTAGGTCTTGGCCCAAATCCCTCTGTGCATCTGAGGCTTCATTTATAGAATCAGATTCCCTCAAGCTGGACCTCCCCGTCTCACCTCAACCTTGTATTTACAATGCTTTTATTTTCACTTTATCTAGCACTCATGCATATTTAGAGCAAGACTGAAGTTGCATTAGATTGGATGCATTTAGATAAGTTGCTGGAAACCGAAGTCCACTGTTTATATAGTGGGTTCAATAGATTTTGTTTATGAAAAAAAGAGCTTCACTGTTAAAAAAAAAAAAACAAAAAACAAAACAACGATTAAAAATGGTTCACAGGACTAGCTCAGTGCTCTTTTACTGAAAAGGAAAGGAAGCCCAAGGAAATGAAATGAAGGGTCTTTAAGGGTCACACACGCTAAGAAGTAGGAGGAGCGGAGCTCTACTCTCCATGCTCCTTCCCACCTTCCTGTCTCCTTTCTTCTTTGCTTCCTTCCTCCATCTCTTTCTCCTTCATTTCTCCCTTCCATGAACTGTACTATCTATTAAAATCAACCTCTTTAGACCTTTGGTAGATACAGTGACTGCTGTGAAACAGAAGACAATTTTGTGTGTTTGAGCAAAGCAATCACAAATCACATTAAAGTGAAGTGGATGGAGGGCTTAACCCTGGAATGTCCTCTCCTTCACTGGAAACATCTAGAGGAAGGGGAAGGTCATCATGTGGTTTGTGAAGAGCTGCATTTGCTCTAGACAGAGAATATGGCAACTTACTTTCTTCATAGAATGATTATTAAAAATTATAAAGATGTGTTTGTGGATTCAAATTATTACTGTAGCTCTAACTATAACAATATATGTGGTTGCAACCATTTATGCCACAAAAGTTAAATTTAATTAATTAATAAAAATTAATGAAATTGACTTAATTTTTTAGAATGGGCATTTCTGGTTTATTTTTTATTTTATAAAATTATTTTATTTATTTCTTTATTTGACAGAGAGATAGATGGCACAAGTAGGCAGAGCGGCAAGCAGAGGGAGAGGGAGAAGCAGGTTCTCCACCAAGCAGGGAGCCCAGTGCGGGGCTTGATCCCAGGACCCTGGGATCATGACCTGAGCTGAAGGCAGCCGGTTAACTGACTGAGATACCCAGGCGTCCTCTTTGGTTTTTAAATTTTTTGTTAAAGATTTTATGTATTTATTTGACACAGAGAGATATAGGGAGAGAGGAAACACAAGCAGAGGGAGTGGGAGAGGGAGAAGCAAGCTTTCTGCTGAGCAGGGAGCCCAGTGTGGGGCTTGATACGAGGACCCTGGGATCATGACCTGAGCGGAAGGCAGACGCTTAATGACAGAGCCACCCACTGTTTGAGATCACATTAAAAAAAAACAACAACAACTTATAGAAACCCAGTGATAAAAATCGTTACCTTTGGATGCTTCTCACTTATACCTGATTAGCTGTTCACTCTTTCTAAGTCTTTCTTTGCATCATATGTTCCCCCAAGCAACTCATGTTTCTTTTCAAGCCAAGTGACCCACTGAAGTGTTGGTGTGTTAAGAAAAGTCAACGAACCATAAAGTGACATGAGTAACTGATAGAACTTCAAAGGGGCCTTATTCTTTTCATCTTAACACACCCTGGCACCATCACAAATGTTTTATTTCTTTCTGTGAAATAAAGAACTCCTCTGTCTTTTTAAGTCTCAGATTGATCCGAGGTGACTGGGGAGTTTCTCAGAAACACTGTAACAGGCAAAGGTTGATAAACTGAGGTGACTACTTCTGTATAAGCCCAGGACCAAAGTTCTGGAGACAACTGACTTTTCAACCACGAAAGAACCTTGGAATGATGCCCAGTCCTGAGTCTCGCGGATGACCAATCTAGCACAGG
Source organism: Taxidea taxus jeffersonii (assembly GCA_003697995.1). Classification (NCBI taxonomy): domain Eukaryota; kingdom Metazoa; phylum Chordata; class Mammalia; order Carnivora; family Mustelidae; genus Taxidea; species Taxidea taxus. The sequence goes on along the minus strand of RCUC01148882.1, from coordinate 12,542 downwards.
TGTTCACTATTTGCAGACACTGGCCGTGTTCACACCATTTTTTGAGCACATACCATGAGCCAGGGACCATGCTCAATGCTTCATATATATTATTTTCTTCAATCCCCCCAATAAACCCAAGAAGAGGTATGTCCCCATTTTATAGATCAGGAAACTGAGGCTCAGGCACATGACAATGCCCGAGGTAACCCAGCTAGTACAGGTTGTCGAGCCAGGATTCAGCCCATTGTCTGTCTGAGGCCAAAGCTCGAGCTCCACCTTTGAACCTGGAACTTGCCTAGTGTGGGTTCAGCTTAAATTCCTGCACTGTTGACCTGCAAGGCTTTGTTAGGAGAAATCACTTTCCCCTTTAAGGGTGACTTACCTAAATAATTTGAGATGATCTGCAAGTTTAGGGATATCAGTAATGTCCTCCTAAGGAAAAACAGATAACATTTCATAAGTGGTTAATTAGGTGGTGTTGATCCTCTATATCTGCACCATCCAATACTGTAGCCACTCACCACATGGGGTGATGAAAATGGGAATTAATCAAAATTAAACTAAATGAGAAACTCAGTTCCTCAGTCACACGAGCCACATTTCTAGTAGTGACCTCAGGGGATGGGGAGTGGGCAAGGGAGGGGGGTGGGAAGGGGCATAAACAGGGGTTTCTGGGTGGCTGGCAAAGTTCTAGTTCTTGATCTGGGTGGTGACTTGGATGATAACACAAATTTGTTAAGTTGTACACCCCCCCCCCTTTCTGTATGGGTTATGGGTCATACAAATGAAAAGACATTTAAAAGAACTGACCAAGCACTACCATTCAAGGTAAAAATTTGCGTTAGAAACTGCTACTTTTATGTACAAACAAAATATTTTACAAATTTTACCTTAGAGAGGGTAAATCTAGTTACATCTAGTTCACTGATTAACTTCTCAAAAGGAACCTGGTTCAGAGTTCATTCTGCGGTGTAGGTGGGTGCCTACTTTCTAAATGAAAAGCCTATTGTTTAGCATCACATGAAAATATTGAGGGAGGGAAGAGGGAATTTTTCATTTATTCTGGGAAGGATCACGGTCTACCTATTCAGTAGAGGAAGTCGACAAAGAGAAGTCCAATTCAATGAACCCTGTGTCTCCTATAAACGTGAGACAGGGCTCTGAATCTCCACAGAATCTTGGCATTTATTTGCTTTTGCATAATACCAACTTCCCATTTTAAGGAAATCAATTACAGGGAAACATGCATTAAATCCATAAGAATATAGTGATTCATTTTTATCTCTTGTTATTTATATCCAATTACAATAGATCCACCTCTCTGATTCAGTGTGCATTAAACTAATAATTATTCCCATGACTGAAGTACTCAATTAAACAAAAGGGTGGCACTCAACAGGTGAATCAAACAGGAGAGACATTCTGATTACAAAGCTGCCATTTGGCCACGTTTCATGGATAAGGAGATGATAAAATAGTTTTATTACTTTATGTCTCACCGGAAGGTTTTTGTCTATTTCCTGAAGTCAAAGGGGTTTAGGAACTTTTTCGAGTGTCCCAGAATAAAGGTCCTCACTGTGTCAACCTTGCCCAGTTGCAGTGCAGTGCATGGCTAGGTCAGTAGATAATAGGCTTTGTATCTGTGAAGCATCTTCTCCATTCTCAGAGCTAGTCGTACAACAAACTGGGTGGTTCTCTCCACACCTGAGGGGAGGGACCGCCTCAGTGAAAAAAAGCCCTTGGCAGTGGCAGTCTTTGCCTCCTACTCCCCAGCTTCTCCCTAAGAAATACATATAAAAGTACTGCCCTTAACAGCACCGAACATATCTCATAGTCCCTTCCAGAACTGACCTGAGAAAAGCCAGTCAGGTCTTGCTAGCTTTAAGCTTGTGACAAGTATGTTTTCTTTTTTCAAAATCAGACACAAGATTCTCTTACTTCTCATAAAAAAAGAGCTCATTTAGAGGTGTCAGCCTGTGAGAAACCAGCCACGGTTCTGAGTTACCAGAAAAGTTCATACCAAAGTGTTGTCTCCTTTTCCACCTTCTAGGGTCACTTCCAAATTAGAAAGGGCAGCTTCTACTTCGTCGACTTCAGACTCATTTGCAAAATCCTGTGTGTCAGCTGACAGCGACAGTTTGCTAATGTGATACTACGATACAAACAAGAGGTTTCAGAAACATTATAAACACACACGCATCCCTCAGCATGTTCCTCTTTTTGAAGACAATCTCTTCTGAACGTCTCCTGGAAGGGGGTCTCCCTCCTCTGAAGGGAAAATGACATTTTCATCTGAATTATTTTGAGAAGGATGCTTAGTCCTGTTCAAACTTGGTTCTTCTCCATCACTGGTTGAGCTTGTAGGAGGGATGAGATAAAAATTACAAGACTAACGCCTTATATAAGATGGGCGCATGTGCGGGTTACGAGGAATATTTTAAACTGAAATGGATTCCCCTCACTTTCAGTTCTTTCTTCAAAGAAAAGCAACAGTATGAAGAAAAGGAAACTTTAAGAAAACAAATTTGCTTTGTTTTCTTGCAGAGAGGAGGTACTGAAGTCCCCATACTTGCAGTGCTGCAAAGATCAACATTTCTTCTTCCGTGCAGTCAATTTCTTCCAAGAGGATGGCCCACCTGGCTTGTTCATAGAGTTGGTTGATTCGGACAGCATCGTACTAAGGGAAGAAACAGGTAGGTGTGTATGTGGTGGGGACGGGCCATATTTATATTCCTCAGTAGGAAAACACTGGAAACATGGAGGCCATTCCTCATTAACGCAGAAAACTTGCGCTCAGGTAAGTGAAAGAAATACGTCTCTTTCCACTGCCCCAGCTCCTTTTACTCCTGAACTTAGAAACTGCTTTGTCAAAATATTTTCTAGAGCTTCTTCAAGAGGCCAAATGGACCCATCTCTGATTGCATTATTTCTCCCTCTCTTTTATCACACTTCCACTGATGGGAAAAACCACTGTCACCAGCTATCTACAGGACTCTCTTCATCTGACAAAACTGCAACTCTGTTCCCATAAACCATAACTCCTACCCCGCCCCCCTCCCCCAGGTATACAATTTACTGTGTCCTTAAAGAAAAAAGGTGAGGAAAATACAGAGGCGGAATAGGAAGATAGAGTGCCTAAACAGATTTATCACAGGGTGATTAGCATTAGTTTATTTTTCCTTTTGCATTAACCTTGTACATACTAGAAAAAAAGGTGAGAGGGGATCTAAAAATCCATAGCGAGCCCAAACCAGCAAAGAGCATTGCTATCAGGTCAGCAGGAAATGGAACCCACCGTAGAGGCATGGTCCTTCCTGGCAGTGCTGAAGCTGCCGGCAGGGCAAGACAAACACGAACCCACACGTGTGGCCCTTGGGAAGCTGGAGGACTGAGAACCTTAAGAAAGTCTGTCTTTGCATTGTGAACTTTGCGGGACACACCTCAGGATCTGGCCCCAGGACCTGACCCAAACAAACCAAAACGGAACACACGTGAGAATATTCACAACAGCGTTGTTTATAACAGCTCTGAACCAGAAAGGTTCCAGGGGGTCCCTCAACTGGTGAAAGGCTAAAAATGTGGGCTTCATGCACAAGGGGATGCCACTTGGCAGTAAGAAGGAATGTGCTATGGATACAGCTGAAAGCACAGAGGGACCTCAGATCCAGAGGCACAAGATGACATACTGTATGAGTCCATACATAGGAAACTTCCAGAAAAGGCAAACCTGGAGACAGAAGGTGGACCAAGTGGTGGGCTGGGGCTGGGAGCCAGAAGTGACCACAGATGGGCTATGAGGAAAATTTTTTGGGTGATGCCAAGTGTTTTACAACTGGATTGTGGTGATGGTTGCACAACCATATGAATGTACTACAATCATTATAATAGAATTTTATGGCGTGTAAATGACATGGCAATCAAGATAAAAACAACTAAAAAAGCACTTACCACACACACCAAAAACCAGGCAACTCCTGCCCCCCTCCCTAACAGAAAGACCCCTGCTTCATGAACAGTTTGTAGACAAAGTCCAAAGAGTATGTGCGGCTACTAAAATTTGAATTAGACTGTCTGTCCGTCTCGGTCAGTCCCCCAGTGAAGTCACAGTGTCTTCAATCCTAGTGCTGTAGGAGGTTCAACGAGAACAAGTCAAATCACCCCACCAGGCTTTTCTCTCAAATGCAGTCAGTAAAAGGTTTATAAAAATGAATCAGAGGGGCGCCTGGGTGGCTCAGTGGGTCAAAGCCTCTGCCTTCGGCTCGGGTCATGATCTCAGGGTCCTGGGATCGAGCCCCGCATCGGGCTCTCTGCTCAGCAGGAAGCCTGCTTCCTCCTCTCTCTGCCTGCCTCTCTGCCTACTTGTGATCTCTGTCAAATAAATAAATAAAATCTTAAAAAAAAAATGAATCAGAGCTTCCACAGCCAAACAAACCTAATTCCCCTTGCCAAGCACCCCCCCAAAGCCAAATAAAACAATATGGTGGAAGAACATTGGCCAAACAGAAGTTGGCCTACATTTGCAGACTGACAGTAGGAGAACAGGCTCTAGCACAAGTCGTTATGATGGACAGGATAAGCCCTGGCTGCCACTGAGGAACACTGGATTGTTCTGTGGCAGCCAGCAGAGCTCGGGATTTCCTTCTCTGGAGTCTTGTTCATGTTCCCCCTGAGGCTCTAGAACATCAAAAGGTCCCAGGTTTTGGTGGGTCAATGATTAACAGGCACCCTAACAGGTCTTTCTCTGAGAATTCTGTCAGTGGTTTCCCTGACACAAGAGACAAATTTTCTTCCCTTGGTGGGGATTGGCTGTTCTTGCCCTGCCTTGGCTCTCAATTTCCTTTGTCTTCTGGCTTACTGGAAATAGAAATCCTAGACTGGGAAGCACATGGTTTCTGCTACCTCCATTGCTTGAATCCCTGTTTCTTCTCATCTAGACATTCAGTTAACCCCCCTCCCTCCGCCCACCAGCCACCAATACAAAGACCTGTTTCCCAGAGTTTCACTCCCTCAAGAAAGGGTCATTATTGAGATCTCCTCACGGAGGGTTCCCAGTTAGCTGGGAGGAAATTTCAGTATCCTCTAGGACCCTTCTTAAGATTGATGTGCACCTTTTCTCTACTGAACATTAAAAAAAAATACTATGAGTTACTGGAGTTATAATGGTCTTTTAATTCACAATTGAAATGGGGCAAATGAATAGATAATGAAGGGATTCGGTTTGAATGAATTCTAAAGGGACAAAAGAACGGACAACAAAAAGTTAGTCTCTTTCTCTTCCTTGTTCCCTACAAATGATAGTTTCTCTATGGACTGTTTTGTACCTTGTTCTTTTTCATTCGATAACATGCCTTGAATGGGTTCCACATCAAAAGAAAGCTGATTCATTCTTCTCAGCAACAACACTATACGGATATATCATAATATACTTAACCACTTCCCTATTGATGGATGGTTAGGTAGTTTCCAATTTTCTTCCTCAAGCCTTATTTCTGGTCAGTTTTTAGTTTAGATCCAACTTAATGCCCCTGGACCTAGCTTGTCTGGAGTGCCTAACTTCCACTGAATCATGGCAAATGAGCAAATTTTGGTAATAACTGTTCTTGTATACAGGCATATCAATGTACATATTTGAGTATAACTGTGGCATAAATACAGTGCAGTGGATTTGCTGGGTCAAAGCTATGTAGAATTGTAATTCTGATAGGTATTGCCAAATGACCTTCGATAAAGATCAGATTAATTTGTACTTTGGACTACAAGCAGGGTATGAGAGCCATTTCGCCCATATTCTTGCTAAGACAGTATATGAAACTTTTTGGTCTTTGCCAATATAAGGCTAAAAGTCAGTCTAGTTCCTTTTCTGTGAACTATATGTTCACATCCTTTGCTCATTAGGTCACTGGGTGGTTGTTGTTCTTCCTTTTTTAAACTGATTTCCAGGAGCTCTTTATTAGGGAAATTAGCCTTTTGTTAGTTGCAGGTGTTGCAAAGACTGATTTTTCCACTTTGTATATAGTTTTTTGGCATGCATAAAATTTTAATTTATGAAAATGTACCAATCTTTTATGGAATCTGGATTTTGTATTTTTAAACTATATTACTTTTGAAATTTTGTATATTCTAGTATTTTTGTATATCTGAGATTTTAATCAGTACTTGTAACCCTGGTGCAACTGCCTGCCTACATCTCTCCTCTGAAAGCTGGAGAGAAGCTCCTTCATTCTACTATACAATCTGGTTCCCATCTGTGGGGTGTCCTGTCTGTTTTACCTGGTTTCATGGGTGCTATCTTTGCTCTTCTTGCTTTGACTGTAGATTCTATAAAAACATGAACTGCATCTTAAGTTTCTGTATCCCTCTATCTACTCAGCATCTAGTAGAAAGTTGGAACTAAAAGTGGTTATATTTATAGCATTTCATACTTTAGAAGAGGGGAGAAGGGAACTCTAAAGTGGTTTTTCCTGTGCCCCAAAGCCATATCCCCAAAGCTTGAGTCTTCTGGCCATGTTTGGGTTGACAGCTTCTATTTGGCTGTTAGATTCAAATAGGTTTTCTTCATGAGCCATGTGGAGAGAACTCCTTAGCAATTAAGCAAATCTGATCATTCAAAGCACCCTTGAAAAAAATCAAAACAAAAAAAAAAACCTTCCATTTTGGGAGAAGCTGTAGAGTAGTTTCTCCTGAAGGTTTTATCAAAGAGCCGAAATTTGCCTGTTTGCCATTATTCAGTGGAAGTTAGGCGCTCCAGACACAAGTGAGGTCCAGGGGCATTAAGTTGGATCTAAACCAAAGACTGACTTATTCTGAAGAATGCCAGTTAAGGAAGCACTGGGACCCAAGTTGCACCTGCAAAGACCAGACTTAACATCAGGATCAAGGAGAAGACAGTGCCACGAGAGGCAGAATCACTGTTGTGGGTGAGAAAGGGGTCTACACAGAAGTGCCCACCAATGAATGGAAGAAAGCAACAAGCACCAACCTGGGATAAAATCACCCTGTGCACTTGGAGGGCCCATTTATATTCTCGACCTATGGCAGGTTAAGTGCTGACTCACAACTCCACAAACAGGCCAAGCAGGGCCAAGGAAGGGGCAGAAACTCAGAGGATTTATTTCACCACTCAGTTGTCCTAGTAAACGTCGGGCAGCAGATGGGCACTTAATGGGAGTTGCTGACTAGCTGGGGCCTTTATTCATATAGATGGTCTCTCTTTCTCATCACCAAATTCTTATCTGGCCCTGCAGTGGGGAGTGTGGCATGCACCATCATGGGGTACTGCCTTGTTCATGAGAACCGGTTCTTAACCTTGGCTCGGATGCTCCTTCCTTCCTAGAAGGAGGGTCCAGCTCTGTGAGCCACTCTCCTCTTGTTCCTCCATTCGTGGGGATGGAGAGGGGCATCATACACTACGCTCTGGGAGGGAAGACCCTGAGAGGCTCCCACTAACTCAGGGGCAGCAGATCACGTCATTGTTTTTTATGTAAAAAGACTAGAGTTTAGCAGAGCTAAGCAGAAGATTATACGGATTAACCGTAATTCGTAATTCGGTGAACTAAATAACTGGATTTTCCACTTCTAGGCCTTCACATTGAAAAAAGGAGAGAGAAAGAGGCACCTGGGTGGCTTAGTTGGCCAAGTGTCTGCCTTGGGCTCAGGTCATGATCCTGGGGTCCTGGGATCGAGTCCCACGTCTGGCTCCCTGCTTGATGGGGAGTCTGCTTCTCCCTCTGCCTCTACTCTCCTGCCCCTGCTCATTCTCTCTCTCTCTCTCAAATAAATAAATAATATCTTTTAAAAAATGAAGAAGATAAAAAGTATCTTACTTTGGGATTCAAATCAAAGAAAGTGTAGTATTTAAATCGTAACAGCAGCTGCTCATCCTCCTGGATGCCTTGCTCCATAAGGGAACGTGAGGAGTCCAGCCAACTAGAAAACAATAGGATGAGTTTAAATAGTCAATCAATTTTACACACACCTATTATAGCATTACCTAAAATGTTTCTATACATATTTACATTTATATACACAAAGATGTAGATGTACACATACGTGTGTGTGTATTTCCTTGAACAAAGTCCGAGTAAGTAATATAACCAAAAACCTGTAAGGGAGAGGACTTGATAATACCTTATATCTGCATTTTATTTTATAGCTTTTAATAACTTTCCAAGTATTTTTTGTATGTATATTTGTTTACACTGATACTTTAACCCAGTCAAGAAGCCAAGGCAGTTTCTATTTTCTCAGTGTTATGGGTGGGAAAATGGAGTCTTAGTGACATTAAGTGCTATGTTCAAGGTCATGTGCCTTGTCGTGGAGCCAGAATGAAAATCTCTACTTGCTGACTTCCTGCACTGCTTCTCCTCTGTCTGGTCTGACTCAACGCTGGGTCTATCTTATTGGCTAGAACTTCCCATAACAATGTAAATATTCTGTATTGCCCTGTCTGACAGAGTGCCCACTAATCACACGTGGCTAGTGAAGATTTAAATGTAGCTAGTGCCACACTTTAATTTTAATTAAATTCAAAGTGAAATGTAAATAGTGGCTAGTGACTCCTGTCTGGATGGCACAGTTCTAGAGCTGAAAAAGAAATGCTGGGTCATGGTAAGGGGTGGAGAGGTGGAGAATAAAAGTGAGCAACAGAATGAGACGGGGATGAATGCCATCCAGTCCCATGGAGGGAAGATGGCCTGAATGTCTGTTCTACCAGGTCTCGGGGGGCAAATAAGGATGACTGAGATACAATCTCTGGTGTAGTGGGGGAGTGAGATCCTGTGGGGGAGAGTGAGCCTCATAATAGAGGAACATGGTGACAGAGAAGTGAAATGGAGCCACGTCCTTACCCTGCGTTAAGCCTGGCTTTGTCAACCAGAGACCGAGGCTGGTACATATCTGCCAGTGCTTCTGGTGACTGGGGGGGTTGGCTGAATGCCAGGATGCTGCAGTTTTGTTCCGTCAAAGGGCTGTCGCTGAACCAAGTCATGGTGGAGGATGCCGGCGTTCCACTGATGGGGTCGTACGTGGGAGTCATGGTTTTACTGTATAAGCCAGGACTTACTGCAAGGCAAAGGGAAGCATGCACTATGATACGAGATTCAGGGGGAAGGGTCTTTAGAAAAATAGGTGCTAACATTGCTTATACCCAAATGGATTTTGAATTTAAATGTTTGTACCACTTAAATTGAGTTATGACTGATGGGAGAAGAGTTTTTAGCTCCTGAAAAGGCAGAGAACTCACAGGCCATAAAAACACCTAAAACCAACCCAGGCAAATGCTGGGGACTCTCTCTTTGTCAGTTCAAAATTCTATTTCAGCAGTGAGTTTTGGCACCATCAGAGAACAGAAGGTCCCCTAAGAGTGCATGTACAGACTATATTTTTGGGCAAATCCTTTAGGCAAATAACAGTACCCACCAATTTTAAGAACCCAGCTGGTTGATGGTTTATAAATCATATGGTCTGTGTAAGGAAAATGCAAAAAACATTTTTATTCTTTGCATTGGAATATACTATTCAAGAAAACCTTTATTGCAAGCAAGCTAGAGATTGATTTGCTTTTATGTAAAAATACAAGGATAGTGTCTTTCCAGAATTTATACCTGCCCACTTGTTAGATGTCCAATGCAAAATTTAAACTGAATTCAGGAAAGAGTCACATGAAGATAGAATCAGGAAGATAAAAGTATTATTTGAGTGATCCAACTATCTCTTTTCCCCCAGATTGACCACCAATTCCCTAAAGTTTGCATTCATCAACAACATAATATACACAGTGAAACCAATAATGTATGCAGTGGGTAGAGCACGTCTTCATCTCAGGGTCATGAGTTCAAGCTCCACACTGGGTGTGGAACTCACTTAAAAAAGTAATGAGCTATAAAACAAACCTTATTAAAAATATTCTATGAGTTCTAAGATTAATTGCATATCCTTTCTTCATCACAGGAATCCTGAAATTTTAATCCTTCTTTGGGGGCAAGGGAAGGGAGGGATGGGAAGACCAGGGAAAGAGGAGCAGAGGGAGGGAAATTTTAATTTCTTAAATCTTGGGATTTAAGAAATCTTTGTATTTAAGAATGAAACACAACAATAAAACAGCTGTCACGAATCATACCCGGTGGACCTGAAGTCGTTGGAGAACCCTCCAGGTTCAAAATGTCTTCAATTATGGGCTCCCTGTTACTTTTGTCCTTTTTTCTCTTCTTTTTAAAATAGTCACCAGAAGGCTTTAACAAGGAAAGTTCTTCTGATCTTCTGATATCTAACAAAAAAATAAATATAAAGAAAAATGAAAAACTATCAAAAAGGAAAAAGAGGGGGTATCTGGCTGGTTTGGTTGGGAGGGGCAGGTGACTCTTGACCTCAGAGTTGTGAGTTCAAGCCCCACGTTGGGCATCGGGATTACTAAAAAGAAATAAAATAAAACTTAAAAAAAAAGTAAAACGAAAATTCCTTCTAAGACTCAGAGTCATGGTGGGCATCTGAAATCATTTCTCAGGAAGTTCCTGAGAAGTCAATGGAACTAAATTACACCTCTTTGGAAGAAATAGAAGGGGACCAGGGACTCCTAAAACAGGTGCGGGCACGTGTGTGTGGGGGGGAGAGGAGTGTCCAAGAGTGGAGGGAGATTTAGTCTAATAAAGTCCTAGTTGTTTTTTAGTTTATTATGAAAATATTTCAAAGATATCCAAAGCAAAGGGAATAGTATAATAGCCCCCTCGTGTTTTCATCAGCCAGCTTCAACCACCACCAGCACTTGGCTGTTCCTGCCTTATCTGTTCACTACCAATTTTTCCCTCTTTCTCTTTTCTCTCTTTTTTTCAGTGGGTTTTCTTTAGAATAACGACCAAGAATCCCCCTTTTTCTTTATAGAACATAGATCCTGAGAGCCTTTCTTCTTACACTGTGCCCGATCACTAATTTCATCCCTATGGCAGGAAGCACACTGGTGCCCTGCGCATCTCTTCGCCGCCCTCACCACTTCCGTAAGCTCTGACGCAACTTCCGGTGGCTGCTTGAACAAACGTCTCTGCGCCACAGGGATGCCACAGTCTGCACTGCCCAAATGCTGATGCATCAGGCTACACAAGTTCAGAGAATTAACATTCCCCAAGGGCAGCCCTCAATGACTGGCATTGGCATATTAACCCTCCCAGTCCCTCACCCCTTGGGCAGGCCAGTTCTGGGGCACGTTGACATTGTCTCCCAGGAGCCCCCAACTGCTCCAAATGTGACTGGGTTGGTGACAATCTCTTATGGATGGCATTCTCTTCCCAGTCTTACTTCCTCACCCCCAACCAGTGTCTTCTGGAATCACCTTCCCCCCCCTCACCCAAATAAATGTTTGCCCTTGAATTCTTACTCAGGGTCTGCTTCTGGAGCATTCAAACCAAGAGGATTCCCAGTTTTCTACATTAGTCAAATATATTTATAACTGCCATTGCCAATCAGAACTCCTCAGGACCATTAACCCCCCTGAGCTGCTATGTGATTCCAAGTAAAAGCCAAGGAATGTGCAGGTCAGAGTCTGAAAGCAGCTTTCCTGGAGGCAGATGCACCCATTCCATAGGTCCTGCCAGTTTTCAGTTCAAACACTGCTTAGTGCTGAGGCTGAGGCTAGCAGTTCAGCTTCATCCTCTTCCCCTGTAACCAAGGATGCTTGTCAGGTTGCAACCCACACCTGTGCCTATTCCATATGCATAATTTATACATGAGACCAGGAGATGAATCAGAATTTCCAGTAGGAGCATTAGAAACAAAACAACCAAACCAAACCAAACCTGCATCTCTAAGCCGAAGATTTGCATCTTGACTTTTCTTTGTGAGAAAACCCATCATATTGCTAAATATTATTTAGCTTCAGTTGAACAGATACAAAAGACAATAATCAGAAATGCCAGGTTGAGCCCTTTAGAACTACTATGAAGATATATTCTGGAAAAGAGAAGAATGTCTGACTTCTTCTCTTTTCCAGATCTGTATATGTTGCAACTCAAGTTTTTGGCCCCAGCCACGATGTGTCTTTCTCATCTACTGGGGACTGGGCTTTATTTTATCATTTCCTTTGTTTTCCAATCCTCATTGGAATATTGCTGGAAACAACGTGCCCTGGTGCTCGCCATTTTCCCACCGTGTCCAGAGGCACTGCTGGTGAGCTCTGAAATGGAAGGTTCCATTCACTCGTTCACTTAATAGTTAATGAGCAGCGATCCTGTGCCTGGTGTCGTGCTAGGTGTTAGGAACTCGGGCATATGCTCAAGTAATGGTTTCTGTCTTCACCCTATTTAATACCATAGCAGTCCCCACTGCCCAACATTGGAACTCCCAATCCTGCACATACTGTTAGAGCTTTTCTTTTTTTTCTCTACCAAATATCTCCTTCTAACATCTTATCTTTAAATTACCTTTATATTCATTCTTTCCTCTCTCTTCATCCTAGCATGTCAGCTCAAGAAGGGAAGGGGTTTGGGACTATTTTTATTGCTCACCAATCCCTAGTACTCACCACAATGCCTGTCTAATCAGGATATATTTATTGAATATTTATTTATTTAATG
>RCUC01148881.1:0-23345 GCA_003697995.1 Taxidea taxus jeffersonii | reverse complement strand
GGCCCGTGCCACAGAGCACTAGGAAACCTCGGCTCTGTCTCCGCAGCCGGCTTCCCTGCTCTAATACCTGTGAGCTCTGCGACACTCAGACACCCCCGATCCTTCTGTGACTCCGCGGAACCTGAGTCCACGTTGTCCCTGTGAGGTCTTCACCCCAGTTTAGCCTCTGGATTGATGTCCCTCCGTGGAGCAGACTTTTAAAAGTCCTGATTTTGTGCTCCGCCGCTTGCTGGGAGCCGGCCCTTCCCCCTGGGGTCTATGTTCCCGTCGCGTTGGATTCACTTCTCCGCTGGTCCTACCTTTCAGCTGGGTCTCTTCTGATGTGGTTAATGAATATTATTCTGGGGTCATTGTTACTCTTTTAGCATTTTGTTCTCTCATTCATCCATTTTTCTCTGGACAAATGGCAAGGCAGAAAAATTCATCTCAAAAAAAAAAAAAACCACCACCACCACCACCAACAACAACAACAATAACAACAACAACAACAACAAGACAAACAGAGGAAGTATTGACTGCTAGGGACCTAATCAATACAGACATTAGTAAGATGTCAGAACTAGAGTTCAGAATGTTGATTATCAAGATACAAGCTGGGATTGAAAAAGGCATAGAAGATACTAGAGAATCCCTTTCTGGAGAAATAAAAAATCTAAAATCTAAGCATGTTGAAATCAAGAAAGATATTAATGAGGTGCAATAAAAAATGGGGGCCCTTATGGCTAGGATAAATGAATCAGAAGAGAGAATTATTGATATAGAAGACCAAATGCTGGAGAATAAAGAAGCTGAGAAAAAGAGAGACAAACAACTACTGGACCATGAGGAGAGAATTTGAGAGATAAGTGATACCAGAAGACGAATCAATATTAGAATAATCGGAATCCCAGAAGAAGAAAAAAGAGAGAGGGGGACAGAAGGTATATTGGAGCGAAATATAGCAGATAAATTCCCTAATTTGCCAAAGGGAACAAGCATCAAAATCCAGGAGGCACAGAGAATGCCCTCAAAATCAATAAAAATGGGTCCACACCCCATCACCTAATAGTAACTTACAAGTCTCAGTGACAAAGAGAAAATCCTGAAAGCACTTTTGGACAAGAAGTCTGTAACATACAATGGTAGAAATATTAGATGGGCAGCAGACCTATCCACAGAGACATGTCAGGCCAAAGGACTGGCATGACATATTCAGAGCACAAAATGAGAAAAATGTGCAACCAAGAATACTATACCCAATTAGACTGTCATCGAAAATAGAAGGAGAGATAAAAAGCTTCCAGGACAAACAAAAACTAAAAGAATTTGCAAACACCAAACCAGCTCTACAGGAAATATTGAAAGGGGTCCTCTAAGCAAAGAGAGAGCCTAAGTGTAACAGACCAGAAAGGAACAGAGACATTATATAGTCACAGTCACCTTACAGAAAATACAATGACACTAAATTTATATCTTTCAATAGTTACCCTGAATGTAAATGGGCTAAATGCCCCAATCAAAAGACACAGGGTATCTGAATGGATAAAAAAGGAGGACCCATCAATATGCCGTCTGCAAGAAACTCATTTTAGACCCAAAGACACCTCCAGATTTAAAGTGAGGGGGTGGAAAAAAATTTACTATGCTAATGGACATCAAAAGAAAGCTGAGGTGGCAATCCTTATATCAGATAAATTAGATTTTAAGCCAAAGACTATAAGAAATAAAGAAGGACACTATATCATACTTGAAAGGTCTGTCCAACAAGAAGATCTAAAACTTTTAAATATCTATGCCCCTAATATGAGAGCAACCAATGATATAAGTCAATTAATAGCATAGTAAAAGAAACACACAATAATAATACAATAATAGTAGGGGACTCTAACACCCCCCCTCACTGAAATGGACAGATAATCTAATCAAAAGATCAACAAGGAAATAAAGGCTTTAATTGACACACTGGACCAGATGGACATTTTAGATATATTCAGAACATTCCAACCCAAATCAACAAAATACACATTCTTCTCTAGTGCACATGGAATATTCTCCAGAATAGATCACATCCTAGATCACAAATCAGGTCTCAAATGGTACCAAAAGAATGGGATCATTCCCTGCATATTTTCAGACCACAATGCTTTGAATATAGAACTCAACCACAAGAGGAAATTTGGAAAGAACTCAAAATACATGGAGGCTAAAGAGGATCCTATTAAAGAATGAATGGATCAACCAGAATATTAAAATTCATGGAAACAAATAAAAATGAAAACATAACTGTTCAAAATCTTAGGGATGCAGCATAGGTGGTCCTGAAAGGAAAGTATATAGCAATACAAGCCTTTCTCAATAAACAAGAAAGGTCTCAAATACACAACCTAACTCTATACTTAAAGGACCTGGAGAAAAAACAGCAAAGAAAGCCTAAACACAGCAGGAGAAGAGAAATTATTAAGATCAGAGCAGAAATCAATGAAATAGAAACCCAAAGAACAGTAGAACAGATCAATGAAACTAGGAGCTGGTTCTTTGAAAGAACTAATAAGATTGATAGCCCCCTGGCCAGACTTATCAAAAGGAAACAAGAAAGGACCCAAATCAATAAATCATGAAAGAAAGAGGAGAGATCACAACCAACACCAACGAAATACAAACAATTAAAAGAACATACTATGAGCAACTATATGCCAGCAAATTTGACAATCTGGAAGAAATGGATAGATTCCTAGAGACAAATAAACTACCAAAACTGAACCAGGATGAAATGGAAAACCTAAACAGACCCATAGCCTAAGGAGATTAAGAAGTCTTCAAAAATCCCCCAACAACAAAAGCCCTGGGCCAGATGGCTCCCTGGGGGAATTCTACCAAACTTTTAAAGAAGTATTAATATCTATTCTCCTGAAACTTTTCCAAAAAATAGAAATGGAAGGAAAACTTCCAAATTCATTTTATGAAGCCAGCATGACCTTGATCCCTAAACCAGAAAAAGACACCATCAAAAAGGAGAATTACAGACCAATATCCCTGATGAATATGGATGCAAAAATCCTCGCCAAAATACTAGCCAATAGGATCCAACAATACATTAAAATGATTATTCATCATGACCACGTGGGATTTATTCCTGGGCTGCAAGTTTGGTTCAACACCCACAAATCAATCAATGTGATACAATACATTAATAAAAGAAAGAACAAGATCCATATAATACTCTCAATACTAGAGTATTCATGAAAGAAACTGAGGAAGACACAAATGGAAAAATGTTCCATGTACTTGGATTAGAAGAACAAATTTTGTGAAAATGTCTATGAGATCTAGAGCAATCTACACATTTAATGCAATCCCTACAAAATACCACTAACTTTTTTCAAAGAAATGGAACAAATCTTAAAATTTATATGGAACCAGAAAAGACGCTGAATAACCATAGGAATGTTGAAAAAGAAACCCAAAGCCGGAGACATCACAATTCCACACTTCAAGCTCTACTACAAAGCTGTAATCATCAAGACAGCATGGTACTGGCACAAAAACAGACACATAGATAATTGGAACAGAATACGGAGCCCAGAAATGGGCCCTCAACTTGATGGTCAACCAATCTTCGACAAAGCAAGAAAGACTGTCTAATGGAAAAAAGAGCCTCTTCAACGAATGGTTTTGGGAAAATTGGACAGCCACATGCAGAAGAATGAAACTGGATCATTTCCCTACACCACACACAAAAATAGACTCAAAATGGATGAAGGACCTCAATGTGAGACAGGAATCCATCAAAATCCTTGAGGAGAACACAGGGAGCAACCTCTTCGACCTTAGCCACAGTAACGTCTTCCAAGAAACATCACCAAAGGCAAGAGAAGCAAGGCCAAAAATGAACATTTGGAACTTCATCAAGATCAAAAGCTTTTATACAGAAAAGGAAACAGTCAATGAAACCAAAAGACAACTGACAGAATGGGAGAAAATATTTGCAAATGACATATCAGATAAAGGGCTAGTATCCAAAATCTAAAAAGAACTTACCAAACTCAACACCCAAAGAAGGAAAATAATCCAATCAAGAAATGGGCAGAAGACATGAACAAACATTTCTCTAAAGAAGACATCCAAATGGCCAACAGACACATGAAAAAGTGCTCCACATCACTTGGCATCAGGGAAATACAAATCAAAACCACAGTGAGATACCACCTCATACCAGTCAGAATGTCTAAAATTAACCAGTCAGGAAATGACAGGTGTTGGCGAGGATACAGAGAAAGGGGAACCCTCTTCCACTATTGGTGGGAGTGCAAGCTGGTGCAGCCATTCTGGAAAACTGCTATGGAGTTTCCTCAAAAATTTGAAAACAGAGCTACCATATGACACAGCAATTGCACTACAGGATATTTATGCTAAATATATAAATGTAGTGATGCAAAGGGGCATGTGCACCCCAATATTTATAGCATCAGTGTCCACAATAGCCAAACTATGGAAAGAGCCTAGATGTTTATCAACAGATGAATGGATAAAGAAGATGTGGTATATATATACAATGGAATATTGTGTAGTCATCAAAAAATGAAATCTTGACATTTGCAATGACATGGATGGAACTAGAGGGTATTATGCTAAGCAAAATAAGTCAGTCAGAAGAAGACAATTATCATATGATCTCACTTATATGAGAAATTTGAGAAAGAAGACAGAGGACCATAGGGGAAGGGAGGGAAAAATGAAACAGGAAGAAACCAGAGAGGGAGACAAACCATAAGAGACTCTTAATCTAGGGTGCCTGGGTGGCTCAGTGGGTTAAAGCCTCTGCCTTCAGCTCAGGTCATGATTTCTAGGTCCTGGGATCAAGTCCCCCATCAGGCTCTCTGTTCAACGGGGAGCCTACTTCCCCCACACCCCTGTCTGCCTACTTGTGATCTTTGTCTGTCAAATAAATTTAAAGAGAGAGAGAGAGAGACTCTTAATCTAAAGAAACAAACTGAGGGTTGCTGGAGTGGAGGGAGATGGGTGGTAGGGAAAGACTGTGTGATGGACATTGGGGAAGGTATGTGCTATGGTGAGTGCTATGAATTGTGTAAGACTGATGAATCACCGACCTGTACCCCTGAAACAAATATACATTTAATACATTATACATTAATTAAAAAATGAGTGTCTTTTGAATTGAACAATAATGAAAATACAGCATATCAAATGATACACATATAGTAAAAAGAAAATATATGTAACAAAGGGTTAGTCTATAGAAGTTATACTTAGAGTTCTAATGAATCAATAAAAAAGACAATCTAACAATAGGAAATAGCAAAAAAATTACTAGTAATTTTTATACTTTAATAATAAAATTTTATAACAAAAATATAATAAATAGTAAAAAAAAAGAAATTAACTGAAGAGCTACAAATGGTTAATGAATATTTGAATAATCAACCTCATTTACAGAAAAGCACACATTGAAACAACTGAAATATGGTTTTGCTCATCAGCTTTTCAAAAAAGTAAGCCAGTTGATAATATTGAATAAACTGGAATTAAAACCTAGGCTGCCACAAACATTGCTTCCGTGAATCAATCCTTTGAGGTAGCTGTGAAAAATGTCATATGCACACTTCTATCCTACAAGCTAGGACATAGCATCACCTTTTCTGTTTCTTTGCCCAGCTCCCTCCTACTAGATGGCCAGCCCTCTGACTGAAAGAATTGTGTGGTATGTATTATACAACCTGAGAGCAATCCTTCCTTGGCTCATAACAGGTATAATAACAACAGGGGCACTTGGATGGTACAGTCAGTTAAGTGTCTGACTCTTGGTTCCAGCTCAGGTCAAGATCTCAGGGTTGTGAGACCAAGCCCCACAGTGAGCACTGAGTCTGCTTCAGATTCTCTCTCCCTCTGCCTCTGCTCCTCTCTTTATTAGTGCTCTCTCTCTCAAATAAAAAAATCTTAAATAAAATAACAACAATAATAACAATGTTCCGTTAATTAGTGTTTAGTTTACACTAACAAAAGCACAATAATGTGATTAAAGGAGATGCCTGTTTTGTTTATTTCTGTTTGGGTTGAAATGATATATTCAAATCTATGCATTACACTTTTTGTGGCATTTTTAACAAGAGGAACATGACCAAAGAAGAGCTTCATGGAATATTGTAGACTGATATTGAAAAAGAGCTGGGGATGCTTACCTTCATGCAGAGTAAAAACACTGAGCACCATATTAGCTATCTACACATGTTAACAAGAGTACCAGAGGGAAGGACTGATAGGTAAGAGATTTGACCCTGTAACTCCATAAGGCTGTATTATGAGAAAAAGATGTGAGCTTCAGAGAGAGAGAACATAATGACATATTATTTAATAATTAGTGATGTTTGAAAATGAAAACATTTTCACAGGCAATATTGTGCTCTCACAAGCTATGTGGTCAGACAACAACCTTTCAGGAATGTTGACTGAGAGAATGGGTGTCCACAAAAATTTCTTCCAACATTGATATCCTATGGCCTTAAATTTGGGAGAATATCTAAATAAGAGTATTAAGAACCACATTATTAGAAGAGGAGAAAAGGCATGATAAGAATCCTTAATTCATTTTCATATTCATACTAACAAAAATACATACTAAACATATTCCATGTGCTGGGCACTGTTTTAAATTTTGGGAATGCATCAGTGAACAAAACAGAGAAAGATCACTATTGTGGGATATAGATAAGAGTAACATCATAAATAATTATATTAGTATGTTTTTCAGCTGGGGTCTCAGATAGGAACTAGATGACATTCTTAGTAAAATAGTTTAATAAAAGGGATGCCTGGGTGGCTCAGTCAGTTAAGCAGCTGCCTTCGGCTCAGGCCATGATCCCAGTGTCCTGGGATCAAGTACCACATCGGGCTCCTTGCTCTGCGGGAAGCCTGCTTCTCCCCCTGCCTCTACCTGAGTTCCTGCCTGTACTCTCTATCTCTCTGACAAATAAATAAATACAATCTTTTAAAAAAAAGTTTAATAAAAAAGACTACTTTAGAAATGTAAGGTCAAGGTTTAAGGAAACCAACAAGGGCTAGTGCATAATCCCAGGGCTAATAACTTCAGGGAAGGGTTATACCAGTAGGACTGATGAAACAAATAAAGGTCAAAGTTATCAAAACTCATAAAGGGCCATATGACAGGAGTTACAGATTTCAGTAGAGCAAAGCTGTCAACGGATAGAAACAGAGCAGGAAGGGATCTGGGGAAATAAATACCCCAGCCTCATGGCCCTTTTGCCATCCGACCTAGTGCTTCTGCCTCCTGTTGATTACACACAACTGAAACCCAAAGGACCAGCAAGCCTGTTGAGGCAGTTCATACATTTCATCATCCCAGGGCACAGAGCAAGATGGAGAATGGCTCTGAGGGAGCAAATGAAAAATAGCCAGTATGGAAAGATAGAAGAAAGCAAGTGTGGAAAGTAATAATAAGAATTACAGAGTAGGAAAAGGAGGATAAGGGGTACAGAGATCAGGAGAAGGTGTTGCCCAGTAAAGTGGTCAGAGTAGACAGAATTGAGAAGGTGTCGTTTGAACTAAGACTTGAAGGAGATAGGGAAGTTAGGCAAATATCTGGGTAGAAAGTGTTCCAGTAAGAAGAAACGGTTGGCGCATGGCTGCTCTGTTCAAGAAAAACAAGGCAGCCAGTGTGATAGGAGTGAGGAGGAAAACAGTAAGAGATGGAGACAGAGTATTTGTTGTGAGGGAGAGATAATCCATGGTTTTAATGGCTTTTGAAAGGGTTTTGGTCTTTACTGAGCAGAGTCTGGAAACGAATGAAGAGTTTTTGCCAGAGTAAAGACATAACCTGACAAATTTTTCACAATTCGTTCTGATTGTTGTGCTGGAAACAGACTGCGGCAGGGAGAGGAAGTATGCAAAGATTGTCCTGCAGTTATCTAAGTGAGATGATGCTTGGACTAGGCTCTGGCACCAGAGATCAGTAGTAGTCACATATAATTGAAGGTACAGTCACATATAATTGAAGGATTTTCTGACAAGTTAGATGCGATAGTGAGAGAAAGAGGAGTCAAGGATATCCCCCAAAATTCAGAGCTTTAGAGCAAGGAGAAGATGCAATTGTCATTGATAAAGATGGGAAGAATATAGGTAGGGCCAATTTGAATCAGAAGATGACTTTATTTTGGATATGTTACATGTAGAGAATCCATTACACATCTGAGTGGAGATATTGACTAGGTGGATACATAAACAAGACTAGAATTGGGAGAGGGGTCAGGACCTGATATAGAAGTTTGGGAGTGGTTAACATACATGTGATATTTAAAGCCATGAAATGAAAGAGATCACGAAGACAGTTAAGTATAAACAGAGGACGGAAGAGTACTAAGGACTGAGGCTTGGGGAGTTGCACCAGTAAGGTGGTAGGGAGAAGACGGAATCAGCAAAGGAGACTGATAAGTAAAAACCAGAGAAAGGAGGGAAACCAAGAGATGTTTTTGAACAACCACAACAGTAAGTCTATCAAGGAGAAGGGAGTGACCAGCTCCTGGAAATGCTGCTGGTAGACCAAGTAAGATGATTACTGGATTTAGCAAAATGGAGGTTTGGGGTGGCTTTGACAAGAACAGTTTGGGTGGAGGAATGGGAGAAGTTATATGTGAAAGCCTGACAATAACGGATTAAAAAAAGAATAAGAGGAGAGGAACCAAAGACAGTAAGTATAAATAACTCAAGAAATTTTGCTGCAAAAGAAGTAGTAACAGACAGAGAAAGAACATTTTTTGTTTGTTTGATTGGGTTTTGTTTGTTTGTTTGTGTAACCTGGGAGAAAGAGTAGCATGTCTGTATACTGATGGAAAATACCCAGTAAAAAGAGGAAGACTCGTGATTCGGAGAGAGATATGAGAATTACTGGGCAATGTCATGAAGAAAATGAGATGGGGCTGGATTTGGGGCACAAGTGAGTGGAGCAACTTCAGATTAGAACATGAAGCAAGCTGTGCATCTATGAGAGTAAGAGGAGGGCAGGGTAACAGATGGAAGTAACAGAGGCATAGACATTTCTTATGAGGAATGATGCATTAGCCTATTTGCTTGACATAAAAAAAAAAATCCAAATCAGTCCGTTTCCTTATCTAAGCTCCCCAGTATGGCAGGAGGTGCACAAGTTCTCTATTAAGAGTGAGGATTTATATTACAATGTGAAATTCAATTAATTTATGAGTAAACTGACTTTATCACGAAGTCAGAAAGTGATCAAAACATTACTAAGTCTTAAGTGACCAGCAGTAAAACTACACAGTGTGAATTTCAGCTTAGTCATTCTCTGAGTCCACTCAAAGGCAGGAAGTGTGTGGGGACTACAAGAGGGTATCACTGCATTCTTTCTAACCTGAAAAAAGAATAAACTGCTAATTGTCTTGAAAGATCCAAAAAGTCAGATTCCAGGTATCTTCTGCTAGAAGACTAGATTTAGTCTAAGCCTTACAAAGAGAAATTTCCTTATTTTTTTCCTTTAAATCAGTTACAGGAAACATTTTAAGCCAGGGAGGGGAAAAAAGCAAACTGAGGGCGGGTCTTCCTGCCCAATGGACACTCTGATGGGTCTGAGAGGGTTCGTCTCATATCAGTTGTACTGAGTCCTACTGCTCTTTAATTATATTCCTGTTACTATAATAACAGTGACCTTTCACTTGAATAGCCTTTTACAATTTAAAAGGCCTCATACTAGATTAAATGAAATTTAAGTTGAGAGGAGACTCACAGTAGAGGAAAGACAGAAACCTGGCCTTTGGGAAGATAGCCAGCTTCATTGAAGCTTCTATGCCATCAGAACTGCCCTATCCACTTCCTTTCATTTAATCACATTCCAAAGACAAGAATTTCAGGGGAAAATAAATAGTAATACATTGTACCCCTATCAAAAGACATTGTTTTTGTGAAATATGGCTATGTTCATAAAGTGGAAAAAAGGGTCTGAATGTCCTTCCTGGTATCTTTGATAAATCAATTGATGATATTCACTTGATGCGTATCTTAGACCACTATTTTTTGGATTAGATTATTTTCTGCTGAGGCTTTTTATTCATGTCTCAAATAAACCTGAGCCAAAACTGACCTTTAGGCATTTTCTGATGCCTGGGTCCTATTAACAAGAGCTGACTGGCACATGAATAAGGGAGCCTATAAAGAAGAAATCCCTCTCTGCTGAGAAGGGGAAGAAATGTGAATAACCAGGAGGTGGATATTTACTGAGTACCATACACTGTG
The DNA here is from genome assembly GCA_003697995.1 of Taxidea taxus jeffersonii. Taxonomy (NCBI): domain Eukaryota; kingdom Metazoa; phylum Chordata; class Mammalia; order Carnivora; family Mustelidae; genus Taxidea; species Taxidea taxus. The sequence continues at coordinate 13,091 of RCUC01148881.1, read as the reverse complement.
CTGGGAACTTAGGATATATAAAGAAGCAAAACAGACATGAGTGTGAGCAGCATGGTCAAATGACACAGACCTCTGAAAGCAAAATCTTTTATAAGAAGGATTTATGGTCTGCAAACAATAGTGGGATGTCAGAAACATTTCAATCCCCTATCTTGTTCTGAGTCTTTCAGCTCTTAAGAAAACAAAGAGCCAATACCTGAAAAGCCTACCAGAGAACTGACATCTTTAGGGAGGGAGCCACATTTATATGACAGCCAGGGTTGGATGGCTGGGGACCAGCAGGTCCAAGGGCACAGTGAAATAATTTAGGCCATCAGAAAGTGAGAGGAGATGGATCAGGGAAAGGGAAGTAAAACATTACTGGAATGAGAATTTATGCTTTGGATGTTGATAGATGAAAAGACGGATTTATTCATTTACTTAACATTTTAGCAAATATTAAGTATCCATAGGTTCTAAGCTTTGGGGATCTTTAAGGTGAAGGCTTAAAGAAGCAGGTCCGTCCCTTCACTGAGAAGTAGAAGTTGCATGGTTAGTAGCATAGACTCTGGAGGCCAGCTGCATGAGTTTCAATCCTGGCTACAAGAACTATTAGCTGTCTGACCTTGGGCAAGTTACTTGACACTTCTAAGCTTTGACTGTCTTATCTGTAAAATACACCTTCCTAATAAGCTTGAAGATTGTGTGAGTTAGTCTATGTGAAGCATTTAGGACATCCCCTAGAACATAAGAAGTACCATATACAAGAAACAACCACAACAAAAATGGTAAACTTGATAATTCCAGATAGCAGAGATCCTATGGAGGGATTAGAGAGAGACAAGAGTTAGCCATGCAGAAAGCTATGGGCCCCTTACTGGGATATCAAAGAATGGAGGATTCTGTTGTCTCATTGCCTGGGCTCAGGTCCTGACCCTGCACCTTCAAATGTGTGACCAGAGGCATATTTCTTAAGCTGTATGTCTCCATTTATTAATCTTTAAAATGAGAAAAATGATAACACTTATCTCTTGGGGTTATTTTGGGAATTACACAAGTAAATACCTGTAAGTAACTTAGAAAAGTACCAATAATGGAATAGTGTACAATAAGTATTGGCCATGATTATTATGATTTTAGATAAAGGGAGAAGCATGAGAAAAGCCTGACACACATTCACAGCACAGAGAGAAGGCCACTGTGACTGGAGGTTAGGGAGTAAGAGTTTCAACAGCCTTTGAGAAGAGATGGGCAGCAGCCCTCATGGCCAGAAAACTTGTATTTCTTTTCTGGATACTGGCAGGTGCAAGACCATTTATACTCAACTTGCTGGATGTAGACCCTGAGGACTCCTGCATTCTGACAGTCTACATCTATTTTCCAGCCTGGAACCAGAGTTGGTGGACCTTTCTACAGAGCATTATGATACACGGGCCAAAAACCCTGAAGCCTAAGTACCAGCTTACAAGAATGTTATGATACATGATTAGCAAGAAGGACAGTCTTCTCTTTAAGGTACAAAATACAAAATTTTGGCTCAGACAATAGAGCATGTTTGGTACCTCTTGAGTTTTGTAGCTTCAGACCACCAGGAGACACACTCATGAGCAATTTCATAGAGAATACAGCAGTAAGGAATGGCATAAAAAAGCCTGAGCATTCCTCAAGGAAGTTAAGAATGAAAGAAGACAAATGCTCATATATTTGAGGGTCTATTAAGTCATTCTAGGGCTTTCCAGGAAAATACTGGGTGAGATTTCTTGAAAGTATGGAACTCCTTGGAATCACTTCAGGTTACAATTAGGGGAAATTTGTGTATAACAATATGATGTCATTTGTACTTACAGGTTAATGATGACTAAGGATATTTGGAACATATATGCCTGTTTATTTTTTCCAGATACGATGTAACCTCCTAGAGTGCAGGGACTCTGTCCCCTAAATCCTAATAAAAAAGCTAGTTTATAAATATTAGTTGATGATGATCAAGGTGGAGTTTTAGTTTCAACAGAATCAAGTGAGGCAAGAATTAGAAGTGAAGAATAATGCAGTTTCACTTTGCCTCAAAATATGGACAAGTGTTGCTGGAGAGAAAATATCACAGCAAGAATAGACAACTCTCTAGAGTACAACAGGAGTAATTAATATTTGAATGATTCAGTGCCGATTACCGGTCACACTGACACTATCAGCTGAAGTATGAGGTAGAAATGTCACACGATGAACTATACTTTTTCTAAGTGTTCATCCCAAATGGTATGGTATATGGAGGAGAAAGCACTCTCCAGGGGTACATGCCATGCTCCAGGTTTTGATGCTGCCACATGGCCTAAATTATGGCATTTCAGGCATGTCACTTAAATTTTAAAATAATAATGATGAGTATAATTATAAGCTTCTGTCATCTGGGAGAATTTGCTATATGCTAGTCACTGTTCTAAATGGCTTAACACCCACCTATCAAACTCATTTGATCTTACTAGCAACTCTGAGAGACAGTCATTAATTCCATTTAAGGAAGAAGATCCTGGGAAACAGATGGGTAAAGTAACATTCACAGGTCACACTGATGTGAAGTGGTGGAGCCAACTGATGACTATAGGGAGTCCCTGCTTCTTTTTCTTCCTTTCTTTTCCTAAAGCAATGACGTGAAAATGAGCATGGTAGGCATTCACACGAGGCAGGGGGAGCCACAGTGCCCAGGCATATCATGGGGCGATGGAGTGAAAACTCTGGGCAGAACCAGGATGATGTCCTCACAGGGAAACCTGACACAGGAGGGCGGCCATGTGCAGGAGCCCCAGATGATGCCCACGAGATTGTGCCAAAAGCTGATCTCAGATAGCGCTTAGATCTTCTGGAAAAATTGCGACAGATGAAACAAGATGATACCCCATATACAGAAACATTAGATAATGTATAAAGTACAAACACCAACAGAGCTGCAATTAAAGGCCACTTTTAGATATTAAAAGATGATCTTTCTTTCTATGATTATTAACATGGAGAAGTGTTTTGTTCAAACCTCATAAGCATTGTTAATATGCCATTGGTGGATGACCTTTAATCACTGTAATTTAAAAAGTGATTTTAATGGCTGTCTGGATGGCTCAGTCAATTAATCATCTGCCTTGGGCTGAGGTTATGATCCAGGAGTCCTGGGATAGAGTCCTGTGTTAGGCTCCCTGCTTAGCAGTGAGCCTGCTTCTCCCTCTGACCCTCCCTCCCTCAAGTGCTCTCTGTCTGTCTCTCATTCTTTCTCTCTCAAATAAATAAATAAATAAATAAATAAAAACAGTGTTCTTAAGAGCCATCTGGGTGGCTCAGTCGGTTAAGCATTTGCCTTCAGATCAGGTCATGATCCCAGAGTCCCTCTGCCATTCTCCCTGCTCTCTCTTTATCTCTATCTCTCTGTCAAATCAATAGATAAAATCATTAAAAATAAAAATATAAAAAGTGTTCTTGAAAGATACATAGATGAAGGGGCATCTGGGTAGCTCAGTTATTAAGCCTCTGCCTTTGGCTCAGGTCATGATCTCAGGGTCCTGGGATCGAGCTTCGTGTCAGGCTCCCTGGTCGGTGGGAAGCCTGCTTCTCCCTCTCCCACTCCTCCTGCTTATATTCTCTCCGCTGTGTCTCCCTCGGTCAAATAAGTAAATAAAATCTTTTTTAAAAAAGATACATCCATAAAGATTTTTTTCCTTAGTACTTAATTCTTTTATTTATTTTCCTGATGGGAGTGGATTTTATAACTGCAGCACAGGCAATGTAAGGTCTTTAAAGTAAGCTCTCAATGGTGAGGTGGCTTTCTGAAGAGGGCTGAAGCATCTTAAACTCCCAGAGGTCTAGGATGATGTATAAGGTGTACGGGGTTGGTCACAGTGCTGGAGATTCCTGTAGGTACTGTTGCATGGTTAGGTAGGGCCAGAGGCTTACGTGGGCTTTTTTGGTAGACTTTGTTTCTTGGTATACAGTGGCAGTCCCTTTTTACTCTTTCCTGATTCTGCAGAGGGAGAAACTATAGGAGCAAGTCCTTGAAACACTCATGCTTCTAGAAACACAGTCTTTAGCAGCATGGACTGTCCTTGCCACAGCAGAAGTGAGGTGGCTGTAATGGGGACACGGGAGGCAGGCCTGATACTTGACTCATTTTACATATAAGATTCTCTGTAAGAGTTTATCAGTATTGCTATAATGTTAATTATTTCAATGCCTGTATTGATGTGTGAAATATATATGGTTACCATGAAATATTTATCTACTATGAAGAAAGACATTCAGAAATGCCAGAATAATTAATTTGCCTCACAAATATTTACCAATAATCCAGGACCAAAAGAAATATCCCAATTGTAAAACAGGCATTAAAGAAATGAGGGTTATGCTAAAATGAGCAAACTAATTTCAAGATGATAGAAGTTCTGTCTATAAGATTTTTAACTTCTCAAAAATACATTTGGGATAGACTAAGAAGCAGAAACAACCAAATTCTGAAATCTCTCAATTCATTTTCATATAAGTGGCATTTCCAGTCAAGAACATAAATGACTACATTATGAGAAGTTGTTAATACAATCTTTCCAGATACATCATGGCCATAATAAACAAAGTTTATACTAATATTTCAAAGTACATACTAATAAGTATATACTAATATTATACTAATATTTCATAATAAACAAAGTTTATACTAATATTTCAAAGTATATACTAATATTTCTATAATACTAATATTATACTATATTTGTGCCTTAATATATAGTCTACATAGACTATTTTAGAGAGCATAAAGAAAAAGGTGACAACATTCTCCATAGATACTGAAAAGAGGCAGCTGTGACCCAAAAGGGCTCGATTCTATGCTTTACTTTGTGGTGTTTTATGAACTATGTGAAGGCTAGATAAAAACAGAGGAGGCAGAGTTAGTAGTCTAACAGAATTTCCAAGAAGAGAAAAGGTAATGGGATTCACTTTCTTTCAAAAGGTAACATCAGCTGATAATTAATGTGGAAACCTGAAAACGTGGGTAGTATTTTTCTATAGGACAGTGAGAAGGTGGTACTTTCGATGGTATGAATGGCTATGTTAAAACAGAGAAGTAATTTGATATATTTTTACTAAAATATAAATCAAACAAATTCTAATGATTTATAATGAATGGCTCAAGATTTCATCCAGCTAAAAGACTTGGATGATCTAACCCTCTCCAAATACATTTGGAATGGAGATTTAATTGGATGTTCTATTTAGAGTCTGTGCTATTGAAAAAGGCTTTTATCAACATCAAATGGGCATAGTAACATAATTCAACAAGCAAGCAAGTAATGGAATGAAATTAAACAAAGGAAAACATACACCCACAAAGGTGAACTAAGCGTTGGAGGGCTTCAACTACATTTTTTTTTAAGGCTGAATTAAACACAAAATGTCCAACACAGTCTTCCCAGCAAGTACATTATTTGTTGGAAGCCAGAATGCTGCTTCAATGCATTCTGATTCCTTATTTTGTTACATAATAATATGCTTAAAAAGCAACACATTGTGAGCTTGGGAGCTGTTAGACATTTATTTACCATGGTGGGTTAATCTCATTCAGTGAGGTATAGAAACTCAATAATGAGTGCTACAGTATATAAGCTAATTGCTAGGATAAAACCAAATGAATAATTACTTAACTCCAGAATGAGGCCTGCGGGAATTTTTCTTTAATAAAGGTTTAATTCACCAGTGATAATGAATGCAATCTCACATACTACTGAATAACACCATTAGCATAATGGCTGCGATACAAAAACTATAATTAGAACTAAACAGAAACGTTAATTACAACCACCAAGGTACTGAATGAAATACTGTTGTTTAAGAAATTGACCTGCTTTGCTGTCATGCTTTATGGGTTCAAGGATATCTCTGTTATCTCTGTAATTAAATATATATATAAATAAATATATATGTACATATATATAACCAGCAAATAGAGTTGTTTTTTTTAAATCATCCTACTGGAATCCTTTTAAGTGTAATAAACACATTAATGAGAAATTGTCTAGAATTTGAAATACTAGCTAAACATAAAAATGATTAAAACCTTTGTTTTTTTAATCTTGATTAAATGCAAACATCAATATTTGTGTTTAAAAAAAAATCCAATATGAGAAAGAGTAGGAGTCTCCAATTTTGCATTTTACTGGTGTAAGCCCTATAAATGTTAGAAAAGCAGTTGTTAAAAATGTACAGATTAGGGACGCCTGGGTGGCTCAGTTGGTTAAGCAGCTGCCTTTGGCTCAGGTCATGATCCCAGCATCCTGGGATCGAGTCCCACATCGGGCTCCTTGCTCGGCAGGGAGCCTGCTCCTCCCTCTGCTTCTGCCTGCCTCTCTGTCTGCCTGTGCTCTCTCTCTCTCTCTCTCTCTAACTAATAAATAAATAAAATCTTAAAAAAAATACAGATTAATAAAATGTGAAATATTACTATAATGTTAGAAAAATAAGTTGCATAATCAATGAAAAAAGTCAAAGTACTAAACTAATGGTTCTAAAAAGCTGTGATTCTTAATATGTATATAACATTAAAGTGCACATATAATAAAGGATTTCAGTATCTAGATAGATATATGTTTTTAAGTATTTTGAAATGAAATATCATATTCTTGTCTCCATTAAACATCAAAAACAGTAACAATAACCATAACAACCTTCTATTATTATATAAATACTTTCAATGGGAAATGCTTAGAAATACTATCAAAAAGAGAAGTCATGTATCTTAAATACATTTTATTGCCTCCTCTGAGATATTACTTTTTCATAATATTTATTTTTAAGATAGAACTTCAAAAGAAAATAAAAATGTACTAGGAACCAAATCAGTAAGATTGGAAAAATGTATCCCTGGCTGCTCTATTCCTTTCCCCCATTACTCACTTTTAACAGAATGAATGAATCTCTCACTATTTTCCTATCAATCCCTTCCCTCCATTACAGTGCATTTCCCAATAGTCCAACACAATGTTTGGGGTCATACTTGTAGCATCTCCAGTAATGCACCTGGAAAGTGCCTCTCTTCTCACTATCAGCTAACCCATAAAAACTCCATTCTTTAATGAAATATGACCTGGTAATAATTCATACAACAGATGTATTTATCGTTACAATTTTCTGAGACTTGGATGATTGCTCACCACAGGTGTATTCCTAGCATCCACCCTGACAATAGCCCATGAGGGAACAGAAGCAAGAAATTATTAGCTGAGATGTATCCTTTCCCATACTGCTTCATATCCTCTTATAGTAATAAACTGTATGAGTAGAACCGATGGTTTTTGCAAGTTCCTCTTTTGCCACCTACCATCCTGTGGAAATGTGTCTAAAACAATTAATCCTGGATGGCCAGCTTTGACTTTTAAATTCTGGACTCATGTTGGGGATTCTAATAAGTGACCATAACTCCTAAGTAAGTCTTTGACCAAAGAAAGCTTCTCTTATACCTGGGAATGTCATCTTCTTGCACACTTTTGGATGGATTACAGAATGTAGGGTAGAAAGGGAGGAAAAGACCATGATCTAACAAATTAGATGAGTCAAATAAACTCTGGCCCCAACAGGATGAGTGATCGGCCTCATTACTTAAATATTTATCTAAATACCTGATGGGTTGTTCCAACATAATGATTTACAAACCACACCCTGCTTGGTATTGGTCTGTACACATCTTCTTCCTCCTATTCCCTACCTCAGTTAATAGTAACACTATCAGCTACTAATACTATCAACCACCCAAACAGGAAATCCAGAAATTTTTCTTTACATTGTTAAATACAATTAAGTAACAACCTTAATCAACCTTTGTCATCCTTAATAACTCTCTCATTTTTTCCCATTAAGAAGGGAAGGGTAAAGAAGAGAATAATAGTTTTCTTCCAAAAAACTTGAGTGAGTTTTAATTTACCTTGAATTCAAAGAACTCTTTTTAAATTCATGAAAACCCAACATTAGGATTTTTAAAATAAGCATGATATTATCATTTTTGGAAAATGTGTCACCAACTGGTGATCACAAATGTGGATTAAGTTCTAACAGTCCATCCAAGCATGCATAGAAATGCTTGTTATCACATTTTAACTCCCCAAAACATACATGTTGAAATTCCCTCTAAATGTATATAGTAAGAGAGATCTCAGTTTTCTTGCAATAACCAAGCCTACAATTTGCCTGTCTTCCTAAAGGAAGAGAAAGAGGAGGATCCTAATGCTTCCAGCAATCAGTACTTTTGCTCTTGGGTGATCTCTGCAGTTTGAGAATGCATGCACAGTCTGAAAACATTCACCTTGCTATGGACCTTGAACCATTCCGCAAATACATAAAAAAATAAATTAAGTTAATTCAAGTGCTGTTGCTGCTGCTAACACTGTCCTTCAAGAGAAGGGGGGAAAAAAGGTGAGTGTGGGTAAGGAGTAGGACTACAGAGAAGGAAATTTGGAAATGGCACAAAAATCTACATTCTGCCTAGAGCTTACTGACATATAAATTTCTTAAAAGGAGAATCATAATCAAACACAAACCATCTGTTTTGTTGTATAAAAATTAGCAACCATGGTTCCAGCATGTGGCTCTATCCAGATACAATGCTTTTCTTCTTTTTTTATTTCTTGCATTTTCCACTTCATAATATATAAAAACTCCTGTCCAAACAGAGCCTGATACTACACCCACAATAAGATTCAGCCTCCTCTGTATTTTTAATTAACTTGGGCCCAGCAGTCGTTTTTAACAGCTAACATTTTCTGTGAGTTACCGTGTGCACACTGCTGAGACATAAATGCAAATTATATCTAATAAGTAGATATAAACATTGACAATAATTGCAACAAGTCTCTGCAACAAATAAGTGGATAGGAAGAAAAATAACCAGTGGTAAGCCAGGAAATAGGTTTCAATACAACTGCATGAGTACAAATGTCATTCAAAGCTCTGATCTTTTGTTGCATTTAGTCATTTCAATACCCCAAAGTCACTAATGAGCTTGTAATTTCAATGCCAAAAAATGAGTACCCTGATTAAGGAATAAAAACAAAAACCAGGACTTCATTTTTTATGTTTGTGCCAAAAATACCAACAGAGAACTTGAGACACTTGGGTGACTGCATCACTTCTGTAACACAGAGAAATTACAACACTTCAGTCCAGAACAAAACAGGGGCAAATCTTCAGCACTCTTTCTTTGAAGAATAGGCTGTAAGATGGGAGGAAGCTGGACAGATAGGAAGAGCAGAGAAAATGCCAAAGGAGCAAGATGAGGTTGGAGAAGCAGGCATTAATAAGGGTGTGGAAAGTTTGATAGGGAAGGATAAGAGGAACAGGTATTATGCTAAGCACAATGAAAACATGAGAGGATTTTAAGCAAGGTAGCACCGTGACCTTACTTATGTGTCTAAAAGGTTACCGTGACAGCAGAATGGGTCAAGAGTAAACTAAGAAATCCACCTATGGGCTCACAGTAGGATGTTTGGTCTTCAGGAATAAGACTGTAGATAGCAATAAGCAGAAAGAACAAGTAGATCGAGGACAGGTATTAAGAGAAAATAAAAGGGGTGCCTGAGTGGCTCAGTGGGTTAAAGCCTCTGCCTTCAGCTCAGATCATGATCCCAGGGTCCTGGAATCGAGCCCCACATCGGGCTCTCTGCTCCACGAGGAGCCTGCTTCCTCCTCTCTCTCTCTGCCTGCCTCTCTGCCTACTTGTGGTCTCTGTCAAGTAAATAAATAAGATCTTTAAAAAAAAAAGAAGAGAAAATAAAGAAAAATAATAGACAAAGAATGAAACCAGTTTGGGACTTGGGTATAGGAGAGAATAAGGATGCCATTCACAAAGACAAGGAATACAGGGACTAGGGAAAGAATAAAAGTTCATACAGAACTGAAGTCAACAATTTTCAGGTGTCTGATCTAAACCAAGCACTGTCTACTACATGCCATTGATATTGCCATTGCCTTTTAATTAACAGTTTGTAATCTGCTATGACACAGAGAGACAATATATATGTGGTCATTGGAAAAGAATAGCTAACACATAAAATGTACTACATGTGCATTAAGCATTAATATAAATGCTTTTATTCGTATAAATCCCATACAAATTCATTTTACAGGTGAGTAAACTGGGGCCCAGAGAAGTAAAGCAGGAAGCCCACAGTCATTTATCACCAGATGATAAATGTTAGAGCCAGGATTCAAACTGAGGCAGTTTGCTTCCAAAATCTATGCCCTTAACCTTTTAACCTACACAGCTTTCAAAACATAGGTTCATATATGTGTATACATACACACACACAACACACACACACACACACACACACACACACACACACACACACACACTGAAAGTTCTATGGTAAAGGTAAAATAGAATAAAGATTGATGTCAACTCTAAGCATCTGGGAATGCAGAAAAGCTACTCCAAGGAGAGCAGTGCACGACAAGCCCTGATGGCTAGCGAAATTTGGAGGGTTTTTTTTGTTTTGTTTTTTGGGTTTGTTTTTACAGAAAGCAAGAGCAGTGTGTGGTTGTTAGGTATGTAACATGACTAAGATAAAGGCACCTTAGCTAGAGGATCCAAAGAAATCTTGAGAAATTACTTGCCCTCAGATACAATTTTGTCTGGATCAAGATTTGCCTAAAAACAATTGACACTGCAAGTGAATGTCTATTCTAAGTTGGTAGAGCAGTTTGTCTAATAGTGGTGAGATTCTGATAGCTCATTACTTACATGATCTGTGAGCAGTGAGTGTTCTACTACCTCAAAGGAGGAGAAGATATTTAGCTGCATGAGCTTAAGCAAATAGAACAGACATGGAGTTTCCCTCTACAGGCTTTTGTTCAGAGAAGTGGAAACACCTTTAAAGAATGACCAGCAAGAGTTTTCTAAAAGGATAGTCACATGGGGAGGATAGAGGGACTGTGTGTGCATGTTGGGGGGAGGGGGGATGATCACATCTTTTTGTCAAAGGTTATTTAGTTTGTTTCAATCCCTTCGTGATTGTGAATAATGCTATAATGAACATGAGGATGCAGGTATCTCTTTGATATGCTAATTTCATTTCCTTCAGATATGGAAGGAGTAGGATTGCTGGATAATATGATAGTTCGATTTTCAATTTTTTGAGGGAGCTCCATACTGTCTTCCATGTGGCTATACCAGTTTACACTCCCACCAACAGCGTATAAGAGTTCTTTTCTCCACATCCTCACCAACATTTACAATCACTTGCTTTTCTGATAATAAGCATCCTAACAAGTATGAGGTGATATCTCCCTGTGGTTTGACTTATATTTCCCTGATAGTGATGTTGAACACCTTTTCATGTGCCCATTGACCATTTCTATGTCTTCTTTAAAAAAAAAAAAAGTCTATTCAGGCCAATTAAATCAGGGTTTTGTTTTCTTGCTATTGAGTTCCTTACATATTTCGGACATTAACCCCTTTCTTAGACATATAGTTTGCAAATACTTTTTGCCATTCCATAGACTGTTTCTTCAGCTTGTCGACTCTTTCCTTCACTGTGCAGAATTTGCTTGTTTTTTGATACAATTCCTTTGTCCAATTTTGCTTTTGTTGCCTGTACTTCAGGGGTTATGTCCAATAAATCACTGCCCAGACTGATGTCAAGAAATTATTTCTGTGTTATCTTCTAGTAGTTCTATAGCTTCAAGTCTTATATTTAAGTCTTTAATCCATTTGGGATCGATTTTTGTATGTGGTGTGAGGTGAGTTCAATTTCATCCTTCTGCATGTAGATATCCAGTTTTTCCAACATCATTTATTAAAAAGACTATCTTTTTGCCATTGTGTGCTCTTGGCACCTTTGTTGAGGATACATGGACTGTAAATGTGTAGATTTGTTTCTGGGCCCTCTCTTCTGTTGAACTATACATCCATTTTTATGCCAGCACAATACATTTTTGTCCTTAGAGCTGTGTAATATAATTTGAAATCAGGATGTGTGATGCTTTTAACTTTGTTCTTATTTCTCAAGATTGCTTTTGTTATTTGGGATCTTTTGTGGTTCCATATGAATCTTGGGAATTTTCTTCTATTTTTGTGGAAATGGCATTGTAATTTTGATAGGGATTGCCTGAAGTCTGTAGATCTCTTTGGGTAATATGGACATTTTATCAATATTCTTCTAATCCATGAGCACAGACTATCTTTCCATTTATTTTTATTTTCTTTAATTTATTTTATCAATGTCCTACAGTTTTCAATGTATGATCTTTCACTTCCTTGGATAAATTTATTCCTAAGTATTTTTATTTTTATACTATTAATATTGGGATTGTTTCCTTAATTTCTTTTTTGGATAGCTGCTTGTTAATATATAGAAATGTAACTGATTTTTGTATATAGATTGTGTATCTTGAAACTTTACTGAATTCATTTATTAGTTCTAAAAGTTTTTTGGTGAAGTCATTAGGGATTTATGTATATAGGATCATGTCATCTATAAGCAGATAATTTTATTTCTTCCTTTATGATTTGGATGTGTTTTATTTCTTTATTTTGCCTAGTTGCTATGACTAGGACTTCCAGCACTATGTTGAAGAGAATTGGTGAAACTCAGCATCTTTGTCTTGTTCCCAATCCCAAAGGAAAGACTTTTAGCTTTTCACCATCAAGTCTGATGTTGGGGTTTGCTGTATACGGTCTTTATTATATTAAGGTATATTCCTTTTATACTTAATTTGTTGAGAGTTCTTATCATGAAAAATGTTGAATTTGTCAAATGCTTTTTCTGCATATAATGAAGGGATCATATAATTTTTAACCTTCCTTCTGTTAATGCAGTGTATCACATTTATTGATTTGTAAATGCTGAACCATCCTTGCATGGTGTATGATCCTTTTAATATGCTCTTGAATTTGGCTTGCTAGTATTTTGTTGAGGATTTTTACAACTATGTTTAGAAGAAATGGATAAATCTCTGGAAACATAAAACTTACCAAAATGGAATCATCAAGTATTACAGAATACGTGAACAGACCAATAACAAGCAAGGATATTGAATAAGTAATCAAAGATATTTCAACAACTAAAAGCCCAGTACCAAATAGCTTCATG
>RCUC01148880.1:0-40787 GCA_003697995.1 Taxidea taxus jeffersonii | reverse complement strand
GGGCTCCATGGACATTCTCACTTAATAATAGACGCTAACGTGCCTCATTCCCAGCTGAGGAAACCTGCGTGTAGGGAAACTGAGGTGCTCTGTCCAAGGTTATACAGCCATGAACAGATGATCCCCAAGAGGAGCGGTTCTACTGGGTCTCTGCTTTGTATCTGGCTGTCACCAGCCTCGCTGAGAGGTTGTGCTGCTACGGCTGCACGGTCCACGGAGGTCTCCATGTTGACTCAGGATTCCAAGCAAGGCACCATCAGTGTCATTTTTACAAGACATTTCCCAAGTTTTAGTGGCATAAAATTCAAATGCCATACAATTTACCTATTTGAGGGATGCAATTGAATGGATTTTAATATATGCACAAATGTGTGTAAACATCAGCACAATGTTAGAACATACTCATCACCTCAAGAAGAAACCCATACACCTCGTCCGTCACCCTTCAACCGAAGCAACCAAGAATCACTGTTTCTATGAATGTCCCTACTCTGGACTTTCACATTAACTGACTCATACAACACCTGTTAAATAACCACGTCTTGATGGCTCTAAGTTATCCTAGTAACCTTAAAGCTAGCAAAGGCAAAAGGCAAAAGGAGGACTTGGCTCAAGAGGAGCTTAATTACATTTCTAAACAGACTCATTTAGAAAGGGTGAAACTTTCTTCCACTACAGAAGTCAATGATCAGTAAATCTAGGCCACGCTCCTTTTATTCTGTCATGAGTGAACTGTAGAAATAAACTTAATGTTCCTCTGGAGGAATGGGACTTAAATTCAGGCTCCTCAATCCCAGGTCTTAAGTTATTTCTTTAATTTCATGTACATTTTCTAGCACTGAATAAAAAATAACCAGCCATCTACTTTCCTTCCCTCCTGAGTATTTCAATTCAATCCAGATGAGGGGATAAGAAAGATAAAAATCCATGCCTGAGGTGGGGGTGCTGGGGCCAATGCTGAGTGAGAACTCTAGCAAGATGAGGGGGCATCTGTAAGGTAAGGACGGGGGGTCAGAGCTCAAGAAAGACAAGGAAGGCATGCACTGCATGGCATAGATATAAGTATAAATATACAAACATCCTCAAATATATATATATATATTCTCTAATATAAAAACATATATACAAAGAAATAAACCCAGATTTAGGTGTGTGTGTGTGTATATACGTTATGTCAGTATACAGACCCTACTATATTCCTGAGTTCTGTCCCCCAGGAGTACCCACAAGCCATGACACCCCAACAGCAATGAGGTCTCATAGGTTCTAAACACCATCCTTCCTTAAAAGGAACCAGAGGTGGTTGATTCTAAGGCTGAGATGAGGAAAACACAAGAGCTTGATGTCTTGTTCAGCCAGAAAGTCTAGAAGTATTCAAAGATGGCTGGGGACATTCCAAAAAACACAGAGAGAGCCAGCTTAAAGAGGCTCCCACTGGCCAAATCAAGAATAATCCAAGCATAAAAAATGATAATAATGAATTTAATTTATTAAATAGAAACCTATGAATCCACATGGACAGATGGATGAATACATAAAAATACACGCACATATACACACATAAATAAATCCATAAATAGATCTGAGAAAGCTCTTCTTTATAGCAGAATGCCAAATGATAAATGTATTCTAAACAACGCAACTGGAAAATGGCCATTTGACAGCCATTCGAAGTTATAAATCAGGCAAGAAACATCAATGAGTGCCAAAACTGTAGATGAAAGTTTGATGAGGAACAGTAGACTTAGTGTCTCAAACTATGTCCCTATAAAATATTTATTAATTGCAAAGTAAAAAGAGAGTGACCTTACAGTGGGGAAACCCAGTGAAGACACTATCTTAATCAAGTGACCCAAGTTAACATCACTAGTAACAGAATAACCAAATCATGTCCCACTGAATAGGGTGCAGAAGACAAACTCAGCAGGACGTTTCTGCAATGTCCCTAACAAAGGTCAATTACGTGAATCTACTCATGAGGCAATCAGAGAAGCCCAAAGTGTGGAACATCCTATAACTGTCCTGTAACCTTCAAAAGTGGCAAGATCATAGCCATTAAGAAAAAAAAATCTAAAAAAGCATTCCAGATCAAAAGGAACTAAAGAGGCAGGGCAACCAAATGCAACCTGTGATCGTGAATCATTCTGATAAAACTCGAATGGAGTCCATACTGCAATGGTGCATGGATGTTAATTCCTTGAGTGTGATGGCTGCACTGTGGCTGGAGAGAAGAATGTCCCCTGTGTGCCGGAAATGCACCCTAAAATACCTGGGAGTCATGGAGCGTCATGTCTACAGCATGTGAGGGGAAAGTTCTTTGGACTATTGTTGCAGTTTTTCTGTAGGTTTGAGGAAAAATAACCAGACAAAAAAGACAACATGATCAAAAATGCAAGAGTCGAGAGAAACACAGTGACAGGTAATCCAGGTAACTCCAATCTCAGATACAGACTATAGTAAGTTTGCTTCAGGTGATCAAGGAAACAGGAGAAGGCAAAGAATTTCGGCAGCGAAATGGAAACTATAAGAAGTCATCTAATTGAAAAAGTAAGTGGCCAATTTGGTATTAGACAAAGGGAGAGAGAATTCATGAGCTAGGAAAACAGAAGAACTTCCGAATGAAGCACAGAGAAGGAGAGCGATTCAGCAGAAAGGTCAAACAGGTATAACTGTCATCCCAGAAAGAGAGAAGAGAAAACGGGGAACAAGTACGAATGGAAGAGATCATTGATATATTTAAGAAAAACTGACTAAAATAAGATTTAAGAAGCTCAACGAACCCTAAGCAGGATAAATAAAGAGAAAATCACAGGTAGACAGATCACAGTAACATACTAAAAACCAGCAACGGAGAGTCTTAAAAGCAGCTGGTGGCGGGGTGAAGAAAGAACAGATCACCCTCTACGTACACCGACACAGACACCTGCCAGCAACACCAACTAAGGAAATGAGAACTTACCAGGACAATGTTCTCCAAGTGCTGAAGGAAAATAATTGTCACATAGAATTCTACGAGTGAAAATATCCTCCAAGAATGAAAATGAAATAAAGACATCTTCAGACTACATAAATCTGGGAAAACTGATCACCAGCAGACCCAGTCAAAAATATACTAAAGGAAGTTTCTCCAGGGAGAAGTTATCCCACATGAGAGCTTAGAGCTACAGGAAAAAAAGAGAAGTGAAGGCTAGTTGTAGCTAAATCTAAATTAGATATAAATTAATATTAACACGTAATATTAATGTACATATATAGTTATTAATGGTTATGATTAATTTATTGTCTGTTAACAATATCAGTAATGCACAACAGTGTTTAAAGTACATGTAGAGATAAAATATAAGACCAAAATAGCTTAGAAATTGAGAGAAGGTAAGTGGAATTAGAATGTTCTGAGATCCTTGCTTTGCCCAGGAAAATACAGGAGCATTAGCGTATTCTAGACCTTGATAAGACAGGAATGTGTGTTAGGATCTCTAGTGTAACCGCTGAGTGTACAGGAAAAGGGTATATGATCACCAGATTAGTAGAGGGGATCAAGGAATATCAAAATAAGCAGTCCAAAAGATGTTGGGAGAGAAGAGGGAGCTGAAAAGAAAGGGGTTTATCTCTGTTACTATCAGAAGAAAAGCAGCTTTAACAACCACAAATATCCTTCCTAATAACAAAGTGATCAACTCTAGAAGCCTCAAAGCAGGAGGCAAAAAAAAAAAAAAAATGATAAACTATCTGGAAAAATAAACCCACAAGTGAAAAATAGAAAAACAAAACAAAAAAGCAGAAAATACTGCAAAATGGTACATAATTAACATCAGGACCAATGGGCACATATAGATTATTGTGCTCAACAACTGCTAAATATACAGTTTCAATGTAGAACATTACAAAAATTGTCCCTGTGCCAGGCTTTCCAGTTTCGAAGAAATGTCAAAAGAAATAAAAAGAAACTTCCTCTAACTGATAGAGAGTACGTATTTTAAAAGCCCATAGAGAGGGATGAATAGGCAGAGCACAGAGGGGTTTTAGAGCAATGAAAAGACCCCATATGACACTATGATGAGGGATAATATCATTAAAAAGCTCTCCAGACCCACAGAAGGTGCAACACCAAGAGTGACCCTAATGGAAACCATGCACTCCGGGGGTAATGATGTGTCCACTTAGGTTCATCAATTGTAAAAAACGTACGATTCTAATGGGGATATTGATAATGGTGAAGGCAGAACATGTGGGGGACCAGAGGGATTATGGGAGATTTATGTACCTTCCTTCAATTTTTCTGTGAACCTGTAACCACTCTAAAAAATAAAGTTTATTAAAAAAAAACAACAACAAAATAATCTAACTAGTCTCCTCCTAGCCAGGATAGGGGCAGAAATAGCCAAATAAATAAAAAGGCAACATAACCAACTAAAAACAAAAAGAACCCCACAGAAAGATATAATTCATAATGGTAAAATGTTGAAAGCTCCCCCCTAAAACCAGAGCTAAGAACGACCACTATCATTACTTTTATTCAGCATAATACTGGAAGTTTAAAAAAAAAAAAAGAAAATGGAGGTTTGAAATAAAAGAAATAAAATTGTCCCTATTTGCATATGACATGAGTGTTGTAGGGAAATCCAAAAAGAAAAGTCTACAGATAAATTATTAGAATAAATTGAGCAAGGCTGTTAGATATAAGATATATATAAAACATAAATCCTATTTCTGCATAAAATGAAAAATAAAAAATTTTAAATATAATAGCACTGAAACATGTCAAATAACTAGGACTAAATCTAACGAAAAATATTCAACACCACTCTAGAGAAAACTCTACAAGATGGAGAGAAACTAATCTAAACAAATGAAGAAATCCACCATTAGGCCATGGATTCAGCAATCAGTGTCATAAAATGTTCAATTTTCCCCACGTTGATCTAGATTTAATCTTGCTAAAATTTGAACAGATATTCTATGAAAACTGACAAAATGATTCTCAAATTTACTTGGAAAGGCAAAGGGCCAAGATCTCTTGAAGACCACTTGAAAGACCAAGTAATCCAGATTTTTAAGCTTCAGTCATTAAGAGAGTAGGCTGTTGGCCCAAGGATACGTAAATGGACGGAGAGACAGAATAAAGGGTCCAGAAGGTGACCCACCATGGCACAGCTACAGAGATGCTCAGTGGTCCTCAACTGAAAATCCATATGGGAAAAGAAAAGTAAAATTTGACCCCAACCTCACACCATACTCAAAAGTCAATTATTAGATGGATTATAGATTCCAAAGGGAAATTAAAACAAAACTGCTTAGGGTGCCTGGTTGACTCAGACAGTTGAGCGTCCAACTTTTGATTTTGGCTCAGGTCCTTATCCCAGGGTCATGAGATCGAGCCCCTGGTCAGGCTCTGTGCTCAGCAGGGAGTCCGCTTGTCCCTCTGCGCCCCACCCCATGCTCTCTTTCCCTCTCTCTGGCTCTCTCAAATACATAAATCTTTAAAGAAAGAGAAAGAAAACAAAACTTCTTGATGATAATAAAGACTGTCTTTATGAACTTGGGGTGAGCAACGGTTTCTTAAATAAGACACAAAAAGTGCTAACCATAAGGAAAAAGATTGATAATTCGACATCGACCCTGTGGCTTGTTTTTCCACTCTCTTAACAGTGACTCATGACAAAGGGAAGAAATTTGCATCACCAATAGCCAAAAAAAGATTCCTACTCTCATTACAGAAAGAACTCCCTCACATCAGTGAGACAAAGAACTCAATAAAAACACAGACAAGAGACTCAGATAAGTATTTCACAAAAGAGGATATTTAAAATGGGAAAGGCAAATAAAACCACCATGAAATAACCATCTCATACCCACCAGAAGGGCCAAAATTTAAGACCGACAATTCCAAGTGTTGGCAAAGGTGTCGAGCAGCAGGGACTCTCACACTATTGGTGGAAGCATGAGGTTGAACAAACACTTTGGAAAATCATCTGACATATTGAAACAGACCTTCCCACCTGCTCTCTGACCGAGAAATTCTACTCCTGGGTAGACACCTAACAATGCACACCGCGTCTCATCAGAACATTCACGGAGGCGTCCATTCCTCAGAACTGCCCCAAACTGCCAACAACCCACAGTTTTATTAACAACCATACAAGATAAATTTGTATACTCCATACACTCGGGAATGGAAGTAGACAACATGCAACACGGATGACTCTTGAGGTTGAAAGGGAAAGCCAGACATGAACTACACATATGAGTCTATCTAGTTTGTCTTGTGGGACTTCATTTAACCATTGGTGTAAGGGGTCAAGACACTGGCCATCTTTAGGGAGGAGGGAGATGGGGGTCATAGGGAGGATCCCAGGGGACACCTGGGGGCTTGCAATAATGTTCTCTCATCTGTGGTGCTGTTGTACTTCAAGAAAAGTCACTTTGGAAGGTCCAAGTGGATACACACCAAACTTAGCTCTTGGCCTCAAGCAACACGACAAGAGAGGGGACTTTCCCATTGTCTACCGCAAAGTTGTACAGCTGGAATTTTTAAGCTAATTAAACACTGAGTCTGAGTCTGGGCAATATATTAGCTTTCATTGGGAAAGGTTCCTATTCCCCAGCCACTGTGACTGGAAAAAAGCTGAACATTTGTGAACTGAGCTGTTAAATGAGCAGTACTTTATCTTATGCCGTCTTCTGTCTCCCCTCCCCCCTCATTCCACTTCAGCTTTTCCTGAATATGTTAAAAACACCGATACCGTATAAAAACGCTGGTATCGGTTCCTAAGATGTCTTTCTGCCTCATTTTTAGAACAGTGCCCGGCATGGACAGCCCCACAAACGTGGATGAATGGGCGGTCTGAGATTTCGTGGATATTCCCTCCGCCCAGGGAGGATTTCTCTGAGGAGCTGGTCGGGAGCTGCACCATCAAGTCCGGCTTAGTTTTCTCAGTTCTGTATCACTATGGTGATCACGTCATTATTGCCTAAACCGGGGCACTGGGAGGTGAAAGGAAGCGCTATTAACAATTATACTGGTATGTCGGGCATACACCAGGATCACTCCAGGCAACGGAGACGTAAGGTTAAAAGCCGGCTTGGGACTAAGAACTCAATGGCTGGAGAAAACTCAAAACACAAAGCAAGGCTCCTCCAGGATTAGGGCTGTGCTGTCAACCTTGTTATTAAAACAGGGTAATTGTGTTCACTTACTCTCTACATAACAGCTAATGCTATTAGCTCTGAAATAGAAACCAGTGCCAAATGCATCTTTTATGAGACACGCGGCCTTTTGTACTTTCCCTGCCTTATTTGCTAGGTGCCAAATACCGTTTCTGGGAGGAAGACTGCCCGGGGCATGCTTCAGCAACGTCACACAGGCACGCTGAGACCCAACCTCTGTTCTAGCTGCCTCTCTCAGGCTCTTTCTGTGTAATACCGGGGCTGAAATTCCAGACTACTGAAAGCTCTAGAAGCTTAGTAAACATTTGCTAAGGGAGTCACATGGCACCGTGGCCTTTCCTGTCCCTCCTATGCTCTATACCCCCTCCAAGGACCTCGCTTTTGCACCTGCCGCCCTCTGTCTGAAATGCTGCTTCCCCTTCCTCTGGCCCTCCACTCCCAGGTCTGACATCACTGCCTCACGGAATACATCTCCGATCGGCCCTGTAGGTTGAGTGTCTCTGTTACTCAGGACCCAGACCTCCTGGGAGGGCCCAGATCTTGAAGTGAGATGTGATGACTTTTCTCCAGGGCCAGAACGAGGGTAAGGCGAGGGAGACATTCAACCTCAGGAGCAAGCTTTTGGGAGCCAGGACAAGCAAGGTATCCTACCGCAATATTAGAGATTAAATGAATGCAAAAAAATTCACAATTAATCCAATATCAAAATTTAAAATAAAGGCCTCATCACAAGGTAGGGCTTGTTAAAAGTCCAGAGTGCTGAATCCCGTCCCTGAGTGTCTGATGGGGGAGGTCTCGGGTGGGGCTGAGAATCTGCCTTTCTCACCGGTTCCCAAGTGATGTTGCCACTCCTGACCCAGGAGCCACATTTTGAGAACCACTGCTTTGGGGTACACTCAGCCCACCGCCTACCTCCTCCCCACATCCAGGTCTAGAGAAACAATTGCTTCTGTGCCATGAGCAGAAATGGGCAGGAGAGCAGCACTGTGAAGCAGGCCGACAGCTGACAGGCTATCCCCTTGTGGTAGGCTGCATGATGGCCCCCCAAAAATCTTACATCCTCATGTCTCATAACCTGCGGACATTACCTTCTGTGACAAAAAGGACTTTGCAGATGTGATTGACTCAGGGCTCTGGAGACGGGGGGAGACCAGCATGCATGGTCCAGGTGGTCCCAAAGTGGTCACTTCCCCTGGATGAAAGGCGGCGATGGAATGACAGACAGGAGGGGTACGCTCTAAGGACGGGGCCACGAGCCAAGGAATACCGTGGCCACGAGAAAAAGGCAAGGAAATCGGATTCCCCCTCAGAGCTTCCAGAAGCCCAAAGGACACCCAGAGCTTAGCCCAGTCAAACTATTTCGGGCTCCTGCTCTTTAAGTCACTGAGTCTGTGACCATTTGTTCCAGCAGCCACAGGAGACGGACATACCCCCCACCCGAAAGGGCCCAGCGCCAGAGTAATGCTCATGTTTGCTACAGGAGAACTCGCCTCAGCCAGGCCTCTCACACACGTTATCGCTGACATTCCCAACGGCTCTGCAGAAAGGATATTTCGGCTCTTTTACAAAATGGAAGAATGACGCTCTACCTCACAGCCATAAAACTAGCAGGTCAGGGACAGAGACAAGGTTCAGGGACTAGGACAGAGGTTGGTGACCTCTACACCTCGGCACCTTTCCCTCCCCTCGTAACACTGAACTTCAGATGCTTGGTACCAAGCTCAGAATCAAGCCCTTCACGTGCATGATCTTACATCAACCTCAACACCATTCTCGTGAAGCTTTTTCATTTCCATTTTCCGTGAGAAAACAGATCCAGAAGAACAATGAGGGCCCCTTTCGTCACAGCTGAGAGGGGAAGAGCCTGGAATCAAATCCAGATTCTGTGTCAGAACTGGCAGTTCTTGAACTGACCACGAGGGCGGACTGTGTTCTACGGGAGGGGACAACAGATGTTGGTTCTCCCGCGATAGGGACCATCTGGTTTGCATCCATCTTGAGCTCTGGGCAATCCCTGTGTGTCCTAACCTAAGGGCACCACGTTGATACAGTTGGGCCTCACACTTCCCTTGAGATCTGTATCCTAAATGACACTAAGAACCAAAGTCCCGCACGTAGTGTAGACGAGCATCCCACCGAAAACACTGCCCAAGGCAGGGCTAGAGTCCTAGTCTTCCTTCTAAGGATCTGAGGAAACACATGAGCCTTTCTTCAGAAAAACACACACAGCTTCACAAACACTCTCAGGGTTCTCCTGCTGTCCCCTCCCCACCACCACTCCCTTCCTCCTGCTAAGGCCTGAGCTCATGCTTCTCACCCCAAGGCCACTGTGCTGTCCTCACCTGGCTCCAAGCTTTGTGTCCCTTTAGACCAGTGCAAGAAGCTCCATGTGTCTGACATACATTTTTAACAAACCAGGCATGGACTCCAGCGTTCTAAGCAAGGGTCCAGCCTTACCACAATGACAGCAAGTGCCACAATCGGGTCATCAACAAAACACCTGGAGGACACACTGGAAAAAGCCCCTCGGAGCGGGGGCCAGCAGGACGAGGTCTGGCAACCACAGACAGAAGAGGCCGTGTTCCCAGCAGACGTTGGTGCTACCTCACTTTTTGCTTCTCCAAACCCTCGGACCTCCTTCCCCACTCAGGACCACTGTAGCCTCGTGTGCTCTCCCCCGAGCTGGAAGTTTCATGCAAGATGACTCTAGTTCCTGGGCCTAGACACGAGTATCTCCAACAGCAAGAAAAGGAAACCGTTCCCAGCAGGACATGGCGGTGAGAAGGGAAACCCAGGTCACTGCAGGTTAGACCCAGCGGGGCTGCTGTGATCTCTGTGAGCCATTCAGGGAGACTACAGGGAACCATCACCAAGCTCACGAAGCTTAAACAATAAGGAGATTTATCATCACATAACTAGTCCCCGGGTAGGTTTTATAGGTTAAATCACTCTTCCCCCCCATCACCAAAAAAAGTCCATACATGTTAAAGTCCAAGCCCCTAGTATCTCAGAATGCGACCTGATAAAGTCCAAGCCCCTAGTATCTCAGAATGCGACCTGATGTGGAAACAGGCTCCTCACAGACGGAGTCAAGTTTAAGACGAGGTCCTTAGGGTGGGCCCTTGTCCAACAGGACCGATGTCCTTCTACGAAAGGGAAGTTCGGACACATGTATGCACACAGGGACGACGCCATGTGAAGATGAGGGCAGAGACTGGGGTGAGGCTTCTACAGGGTCACCAGAGATGGCCAGCAAACCCCCAGGAGCTAGGAGAGGCCTAGGACAGATTCTCCCTCAGAGCCCTCAGAAAGAACCAAGCCAGGGTGCCTGGGTGGCTCAGTCAGTTGGGCGTCTGCCTTAGGCTCAGGTCACAATCCCAGGGTCCCGGGATGGAGCCCTGCATCGGGATCCCTGCTCAGCCAGAAGCCTGCTTCTGCCTGCCATTCTGCCTGCTCATGCTCACTTGCTCTAACAAATAAATAAAATCTAAAAAAATAAATAAAAGAAAAAACAAAAGAAAGAAAGAAAGAAAAGAACCCTGCAGTCACCTTGATCTTGGACTTCCGCCCTCTAGAGAGGTGAGAAAATAATTTCCTGTTCCTTTAGCCACTCAGCCTGTGATGTTCGATCGCCGCAGCCCAAGCAGACTAACAGACTCAGCGAGCCCAGTCCTCTCCTCGTAGAGGGCACAACTCTGTCCGAGAGCCCGCAGCCCGTCCAGGTTCCAGCAGGCCTCCGCCTACACTCCTGCCGGAGCTGGGGTCTGTCTGCCTCCCGCGCACAGCGGAAGGACAGTCCCTGCAGGCCCCGATGCCACTGAGCCCCTCAGCCGCAGGCAGGAGCTGGGCGTCTGTCCACTCTGGCGCGGGCACCACGGCAGCTCTTGTCCTTTTCTTTGGGCTTGCCCCTTCCGAATCTGGACTGTAATGGAGAGGCCAAGGGATCCCTGAACGGAAGGGGCCCAAACTCCTCCCGAGGCTCCCACGGTCATTAACAGGGAAGAAACAACCTCATGATGGCTGGGCTGGGGGGAGGGGGAGGAAACAAATTCAGCTCAATCAGAGCAATACAGTTTGCAGGCGAAATGCTAGTTCATTGAAGCACAGCCAGTGGAGACATCGCCGCTTTCATTTGCCCAATGGACACAATACGGAAGCAGGTGTGCATAGGAGAACAACAGTAATTCCCTCCAAGGAGCTCCGGGGTGTCTGGCGTTTTCACACGAGTAAAAGAGCTGATTAATCAGAGACGGTGAATAAAAGCCACTTGCTATCCACAGAGTCATGGACAAGATCTAAGCTGGATTGGGTTTCCCCCTTCCCCCCCTCCCCCAACAGGATGAAATGTGGCAAGAGCAGATTTTCAACAAGGCAGCTGCCCCGCCATGTCGGCTCCATTCCTTTTCCTAAATAATCGATAGGTGCGGATCACAGCTGCTGTAAACTGTCAGGTCACAGTCTGTGACTAACGCCGGAGCAGATCCGCTCAGACAGCTCGTGACAGCAGCCTCCCCCACTGCAGCCAAGGTGGGATAATCAAAGCGCTCAGGGCTGCGGCGGCATTTTTCTTCCTATCAGCTCTCAGTGTAGGAGGGCCCAAGATTTCATTTAATCCTGCAGACTCCCTGGGAAGCAGGAAATCATGACCTGAGGTTTTCCATGATGCTCAGCTGACCTTGGGGAACTCAAGGACAGATGGACACTGATCCTTAAAAACACAAGTCCTTGGGCAAAATGACTTGTTGTTCCTAGAGACCAACAGGGAAGAGCATGCCCCTGGGCCTTTGCACCTGCAGTGCCCTTAGCTTGTGATGTTTTGCTTCCTTCTTGCCCTACAGCTAACTTCAGTTGTCATCATTCTGGTTTCAGATTAGTGGTTTCTTCCCCCCAGAAACTGTTCCTTGACTTCTGGGGCTGGTTTGGGCATTTTCCTCTATACTCCTACAGTTCATGACACACAGACCCTGGTTTTCACTTGCCTAACAGCATCTACCCCTCTTCCAGTAACAGAAACTCAGTGTCCCTTGGGAGGTCCCCTCCTTCACTGCACACAGCTTCGGTGGGCCTCCAATCCATGATCCTGTCCATTCTGAGCCAAAGAAGCAGACAGAGAGCCAAAGTCAAGTGAAATTCTCAGGCTGAGGCGACCTGATACTGACTGAGATAGGAAAATGGCGAGAACCAGTCTGTCCCAAAGGTAGCTTCTGTCTGTGTTTCCTGCTTCGTAGATCCTTGAGGCTGGTGCCCACTCCTGCCCTTGCGGGGCCCAGCTACTCAGCTTCCCCTCCTATCCTGCGAACCATCCCCTTGGCCTCCCCGTGCACTGTCTCCGGATGAACTCAGCGGAGTCTGCGTCTGCTGCTTACAACCCAAAGCCCTGAGGTCCTGCGTCACCGGCTCACTCTACAAAGACGGCCTAAGACGGGGCTGTCCCTCATGTTCACACCCTCAGCACCTAACACTGGGTCTGGCACGCGGCACCTGCTCGCCAGTTCCCCGAGTGGAAACTCCCTGTGCCAATCACGGAGCCGTGCCGCCCGGACCGGCTGTGCCGAGAGCGGTCAGTCTGACAGGAAACACACCCACACGGCTGCTCAAGATGCGACCGCTGAGAGACCAACGTGACGCAGGAGAAACAGGCAGGCTCCCAGGCACACACGTCTGGACCCGATGCCAACCTCGGGACGTGTCGGTCAGAGCCCAAGGGCATGGAGTTGGCCTGTTAGGCCTCGAACCCACAGCATGGCCCCTGCACCTGGGCAGGTCCTCAAGAACTGGGCCTGACTGTGTATCACCCAACGTCAGCCCTACCTGCAGCGTCGTTACAGGGAGAGGATGCCATTCCCTCTCCAGACCACTGAGGTTTCTATTAAACACCAGGCAAAACACGCAGCACCGTCCATGCCCTGTGTGCCTCCATCCCCTGCCAGTCAGAGAGCGGGTCCGACCTCTGACCCGTTCCCTCAGGACAGCCCTGACCCAAGCCTGCTGCCCCCAGCCCTCCGTCTAAGTTACCTGGTCTTGTGTCTGCAACAGAGGAGAGACTTTTTCCCTCTACCGTCCAGGGCTCTCCAGCTGCGGCCGGGCAACCTACGCAGGCGAAAGGCAGGCCAACAAGGGACAGGCAAACAGAAGTTCATTAACCCACACAGTGCACGTGTGCAGGGGAGAAAGTTGGAGGAGGAACTCAAAGGGGTGTTTGGAACCTCCCCTGACACGACACCTGAACAGAGGACAACACGTTTGTAGAGAAGCAAAAGGAAACCGGAGAACAGGTTTAGGCTTTTAGGGATGGCAAGGGTATGGGGGAGACTAATGGAAAATAAGACTTGCTTACTAAGTAAGGTGTGTTATACAGATTCCCTAGGAGCTGTCTCTGTGCCCACAAGAATCAAGAGTTGTCCCCCGTGATTAAGAATCGTTGTGAGAAGAGGGCAGTGTTTTTCTTGGGTCTAGTTTGTCTCAATTGCCTTCAGCTCAAAATAATCCTTATGTCAAAAGGGTATATTTTGGGGCTGTATACTCTGAACCCCTTCATGTCATACATAGAAAGCTATGACCCGAGGTTCCAGACATCCAGTTATAACTGTCCGGGACAGGAATGGTACCCAGGTCACCAGGACCCACTGGAGATCAAGCGCACAGTGGCTGCAAAGAACACGGCAGAACGGCGTTGATAAGCACAGATATCACTGATTCACTTTGGACTCCCACCTCCCAAAAGAGCTCAGGAAGTCATTCTTTTTTCTTGCTATTGTTGTTTTGTTCTGACGGAGATCACAAGGAGGCAGAGAGGCAGGCAGAGAGAGAGGAGGAAGCAGGCTCCCCGCCGAGCAGAGAGTCCGATGCGGGGCTCGATCCCGGGACCCTGAGATCACAACCTGAGCCGAAGGCAGAGGCTTTAACCCACGGAGCCACCCAGGTGCCCCTCAGGAAGTCATTCTTATGTGGGAGAGCAAACGCTCTCATCTAGATCAAGGGTGGGCAAAGGCTTTCTACAAGGAGCCGGATAATCAGTATTTTAGGCTCTGGAAGCCATCCAGTCTCAGTCAGGGGTACTCATCTCTGCCATAAGTATAGAACCGAAGTGGACGTGGCTGTGTTCTAATAAAACTTTATTTGTGGGCACAGGAATTCGAATTCCACTTCATTTTCAGGTGTCACAAAGTATCATTCTTTTGGTTTTCCCCCCAGCAACTTAAAAATGGAAAAAACCCATTCTTCGCTCTAGAGCTGTAGGCTGTATCTGACCCACAGCCCAACGTTTGCCCCGTCTAGACGCTGGCTGATTTGCTAACCCGTGGCACACGGGGACAGCCGTCAGCTGCTCAGGCCCCTTCCCAGGCAAAACACCCCCCAAGCAAGCACAAAGAGAAAAAAAAAACAGCCAAGAAAGCATAGAGAGAAATACGGTCTAGAATGGGGGGAGCCGTAGCAGTGGTTAAAAGCTACAGAATTCGACGCAGGACTGAGCTCTCTTCCCCTGCCTGCTCTGTGTCTAGCCCTGGGCAGTTCAGTTAACTTCTCTAAGCCTGGGCTTTCTCTTCCACGAAAATGGGTACACCCAACCTCATGGGATGAAGAGGGTTAAGTGAAAAATGACCTCTTCAAAGCAGTCAACACACAGCTTGTCACCCAGCAAGAGCGTAGGGACGGTTGGTCACAACAAGGAAGGGAGAGAACATTTCAACTGTTTCAACACCAATTAGCCTGAAGGACAGCCGTACGTTTACAGACTGTAGATACAGAACAACGTACACACCAAACAGGTTTGCTGCAGCCTGAGGAAGGTGAATTTTTGCTAAAGCCTGAGGAAGGTGAATTTGTTTGATCTCCTGGATATGAATGACCGCCTCAGCTCTCCTAGGAGGTGGGAGACGGGACAGTCCTCAGGGGGCAGATCAACAGGGCAGCTAGAAGGCACTGCGCGCGCGGTAGAGTCCTGATCACTTTCTACCTCAGTGGCAGACATTCAGCCACCTGTGGCCCTCGTGTCCCTTTTCCATTCATCCTGCTAACTAGTGAGTCTTAGCTCTGCACTGGGACCAAAGGCCCCACAATCCCCTTTCGTTGATAAAGCTGCCCTTATCGGGGCGCCTGGGTGGCTCAGTGGGTTAAAGCCGCTGCCTTCGGCTCGGGTCATGATCCCAGGGTCGTGGGATCGAGCCCCGCATCGGGCTCTCTGCTCTGCGGACAGCCTGCTTTCTCCTCTGTCTCTCTCTGCCTACTTGTGATCTCTATCAAATGAATAAATAAAATCTTTAATAAAAAAAAAAAAAAGCTGCCCTTATCCACAGCCCTGCCAGCAACCTGCAACACAGCCATCTAAGCCCCATGGGGCAGGTGGCCTCAGGGCCCCCCCCCCCACACTGCAGAAATGGGCACAGACTAGCGGTGTTGCAGAGACGGGAAGCCATCCAAGACTCAACCAGGAACAGAACGCAGTCAGACTTGCCTATGAAGGGCTACACGCAAGGTACAAATGAATCCTTTTTACCTGACGCTTTCCAAGTCGACCTTATTTTCGGATGCAGTCGGTGGGACCTCAGGTGGGAGTCAGCAATGTCTTCTGCTGTGGCTTCGATCATAGCCCTGCAGGCCCGACACTGCTTTCACTTAGCTCTTCCCCTAAATGTCCTGAGCATTTCACCACTTACCACCCCGTAACACGGCCCAAAATACCAACGGGGGTCATGAAAGTAGGGGAACTTCGCTAAATTTTCACTGTGCTCATGTCTTCTCCCATTACTATAACCACAACAATTTATGGGGCAATAAATGAAATTAGCTCTGGCTTTCAACCCACCGTAGAATGAGACACGGTTCTCAGTGTAGTATTAGAGGCCAAATAGCTCACTTAGAAGCACCACAAAATTATCAGAGTTGGGTGCATGTGGAGCCAAAGTAATACACAAAAATGGGCAATTACGCACAAATAAGCTCAATAATTCCCCGATTCACTGAGGACCCACGACAGGTCCCTTGTTCAGGCAGTCCCCCGCTTACAAACAGGTCAACGAAAGGCCCATGTTTAACAGTGTTGAAATTCAATTTGACTGCCATACGACTCACCCATTCAAAGTACACAATGCAGTGGTTTTTCGTAAATTCACAGAGTTACACGACCACCCACCTCTATCTAAAAGGTCATTTTTAAGCAGTTCAGCATTCAAGAAACAAGTCAATGACTCAACTTTTCTGAGTACCGTGGACCCCTGTGAGCCCCCCAAAACCATGGACTCTCTATTTTAAACACCACTTCAGGGAGCTCTGGACCCCTGCCCCCCGCCCTGAGCTGGCCAAGTCTCCCTACCCAAATCACAGCAGTGGGCAAAGGAGTTACGTATCCATTTTCATGTGAAAATTGCCTTCCAGCCCCAAATGATGAACTCCTTGATGAAAAGAAGTCAAGTCTGAATGCACCAGATTGGACTGGCCACACTGACTCATTCCACAGCCCCGTCTCCAAGTGCAGGCATTTTGGCTCAATATTGACACGTCAGTGAGAACAGCTCGCTCTTGAGCCAAGAATATGGAAAATGTTCTTCATGGCCAGTCCTCACAAAGCTGCTCTCAGCAAAAGACTTGCAGAGTATTTATTCCCCTAAACGTTATAATCAAACTAATGAGATGAGAGCAAATTGCGAGTCACGATCCCAAGGGCCCCAAATTTCTGGGATGCACCAAACAAACGAAATTCCTATGGGACCCAGGGACATACTTCACTTAGGGATTTCCGAGGACACAGGATTCTGGCGAGTAACCAAAGACTGCTTACTGGAAAGAAACAGGAAATTCGCAAAACCCAAAGGTGGGGAAACTTGTAATGGAAATCAGCAGTATGGTGGGCTTGTCTAGAATCTGACTTCCTTATTCTGGGGCAATACCCAACAGGCGTGGTATTCATTGCCTCGATCTTTAGCTATATATGCCAAGTAGGGAGAGGAATCTTCCTTCTTCTCCCCCAGCTCCTGGCAATCAGTGGGCAGGTATGTGATGTGGGCTTGGCTCCCCACCCACCCAGTGGAGATTTTGAATCTGGAGAGAGTAGAAGAAACAAAGGGACAATTACAAATCATTCCAGGGCAGCTATGGAGGGATGTGGGCAGCTGTGTATCTGTTCTGGTCGACTGTTTCTGCTAAAATAGGACTTTCATGCTTCCGAATTCTCAACCCTCCAGAACAGCCTTGGTCAGTACCCATGTTTCAAATCTGGCCCTCCATATCCTTCCAATAGACTCCTTATTATATCCTTCCAGTAGATTCCCACATATTCCTTATAAGGAAATTCAAAAGATTTCCTTACTGAAAAAAGAGATAGTGAGTACTATAACTTACTATCAAAACTCTAAGGGGTACAAGAACACGTAAGACACTTCCAGGGACTTGGGAGAAAAAAAAAAAATCACAGAAGCCTTATCAAGGCACAAGTATCTGGTCAGGGAGCAACAGCAGAGATACACGACTGCTAACTTTTTTTTTTTCCTGGTGTTTTCTCACTCTCTCAGGAGTCAAAGTCTCAGACATGGGCATCTGCTGGGAAGAGCTTGGGTCCCCGGCTCACACGCAGGTTAGGATGGTGAGAGAGGGGACATGCCCCATTGGCAAAGAAACAGAAGCCAAGCAATGGACTTGACCTCTCCTACCTAAACTGCCCTCACTACGGAGAAGTCATCCCCTCAGCACACCCAGACGTTGTCACCCAAGTATGACAAGACAGCTTGAACCAGCTGACCCCAGAGAGGCCACCTAGTACTTATGCACAGTGGGCTCTGAAGCCAGAGGCCCCTGGTTCAAACCCCAGCTCAGCCCCTGGCCAGCTGTGGGCTAGAGACAAAGGTTGGAGACAACGGACTATCTCGTGGGGGGAGGATTAAGTACGCACTTGTAGAACTATGTAGAACGGTGCCTACAGTATAAAAGAACTATATAATGTCTAAATAAATGCTTCAGAAAGCAGCTCTGCAGAAACAGCCAGGCAATGCATTATGTAGAAGATGACTGAAAAAAATGTGAAGATAATATTGTACACAAAAAATTATGGGATAGTAATATAAAAGAACAGAAAAAATGTATAGCTCTTAAGATTTAAAAATGACTAAGGTTAAAAACAGAAGAGCGATAGTACTAAGAGAGTCTCACAAATATATAGAAGCAGCAAGATCAAGATTAAAAAAAGAAAATTAAAAAAAAATCAATCTAGGAGCTAAACATAAAAACAACAGACGTTCTGGAGGACAAATGGTTTTTGTTTTTTTTTTGTCACATACATGTTTACATTTTATTGGAGTAGAGAGCACACAGTTTATAGATGGTAATAAAATATACAATACTTTTTAATGAGAACCCTATGGAGTCAATTGATTCTCACAGAATGTTTCATCGGGTTTTGCCAAACTTTCTTATCTGTAGGCAGCTATTAACGTAAATAATGTAAATAACAAGTAGAGTTAATGCAAATAACAAGTATAATTTTGACAAGAATCTTAGCTATTAATGTAATAATGTAAATAACATGTATAATTAATGTAAATAAGTATAATTTTGACAAGAATCTTAGCTAATATTTCTTTTTTTTTTAAAGATTTTATTTATTTATTTGACAGGGAGAGAGGGATCACAAGCAGGCAGAGAGGCAGGCAGAGAGAGAGGAGGAAGCAGGCTCCCCGCTGAGCAGTGAGCCCGATGCGGGACTTGATCCCAGGACCCCGGGATCATGACCTGAGCTGAAGGCAGAGGCTTAACCCACGGAGCCACCCAGGCGCCCCTCAGCTAATATTTCTATCGGTGTTAATGATTAATAGGAAAGTGAACAACAAAGACAGGTGTTGGAACACCTCATTGATCAATGACATGAGTGACTTGGATAAATTTGATAAGAATTGAATTTTGTTATTTCGGTGGAGTTAACACACAATGTTACATTAGTTTCGAATGTACAACATAGTGACTGGATAAGTAATCACAAGTGCAGCTACCATCTGTCACCACACAACACTACTGCAGTAGCACTGTGTTCCTTATGCGGTGCCTTTTACTCCGGTGACTCACTCATTCCGTCACTGGACGCCTGTGACTCACAGCCCTTCATCCATTCTGCCCGTAGCCCCGCCGCCCACCCCTCTGGCAAATTATTCTCTGTGCTTACAGGTCTGATTTTGCTTTTTGTTTGTTTGTTTATTCATTTGGGTTTTTTGTTTGTTTAGATTTCACATATTTCATCATTTTTTTAAGGTTTTGTTTTTTTTTTTAAGTTTTTAACTCCCAGGGCACCTGGGTGGCTCAGTCGGTTAAGCATCTGCCTTCAGCTCAGGTCATGACCCCAGAGTCCTGGGATCCAGGCCCATATTGAGCTCCCTGCTCAGCGGGAAGCCTGCTTACCCTTCTCTCTCTGCCCCTTCCCCCTGCTCTCTTGCTCTCTCTAATAAATAAAATATTTTTTAAAAAGTTTTACACTCCCAAAAGAGTACCCGCCAGGTGTAACAAATGAAAAATGCTTAGTCACACTGTGAAGTTTCTGAACATCAAGGATAAAAAGATCCTAAAAACTCCTGAGAAAACAAAACAGGTATAAAAACAAGAATACCATCAAGTGGGGTGCCTGGGTAGCTCAGTGGGCTAAAGTCTCTGCCTTCGGCTCCGGTCATGATCCCAGGGTCCTGGGATCGAGCCCCATATCGGGCTCTCTGCTAGGTAGGGAGCCTGCTTCCCCATGTCTCTCTCTCTGCCTGACTGTGATCTCTCTGTCAAATAAATAGATTAAATCTTAAAAAAAAAAAAAAAAAAGAATACCATCAAGTAACAAGGCATGGGATCAAGCAACAGGTGCACGGAAGGTCCTCAACATCATTAATGATCAGGGAAACGCACATCAGAACCATCCTGAGATGTCCCTCATGCCCGTTAGAAGGGCTGATACCAAAACGACAAGAGAAAGCACATGCTGGACAAGGCGCTCTCATGCACGGCTGGTGGGAACATAAATTGGTTTGCACTAATGGGAAACAGTGTGCAGGTTCCTCAAAAAATTAAAAATAGAACTATCCTATCATCCAGCCATTCCACTTCTCGGGAGGTATCCAATGAAAATGAAAACGGGATCGCAAAGAGCGATCTGCACGCCCATGTTCAGTGCAGCGTCATTCCCAAGAGCCAAGACACAGAACCAACCTAAATTTCCAGCGACAGACAAATGGATAAAGAAAATGTGGTGTGTGTGAACTGGAATAGGTTACATATACAGTGCAATATATAATAATACAATGCAATATGTTATGTATTATATTATTCTATAATGTATAATGTATTCTATTACATATAATAGAATATTAATATAATAATAATATAATATATAATAATGTAATGCAATAAAAAGAAGGAAAATCAGCCAGTTACAACCATATGGATGGCCCTTGAGGGGATTATGTTAAGTCAAACAAGTCAGAGAAAGATAAATACTGTATGATCTCTCTTCTATGTGGAATCTGAAAATTCTCAACCCACAGATACAGAGAACAGACTCATGATCACCAGGGGCAGGGGAAGGGGGTGGATAAAACGGCTGAAGAGGGTCAGAGGTACAAATTTTCAGGTATAAGATAAAAGCCCTGGGGACATACTGTAGGGTATGGTGATGGCAGTTCACAACACTGTACTGTGGATTTGAAAGTCACTGAGAGAGTAAATCTTAACATTTTTTATCAGAAGAGAAAAATGTATAATAACTATGTGAGGAGATGAATGTTAACTAAACTGTTGTGATAAGCATTTGCTGCATATAAATAAGTCATCATGTTGTATGTCTGAAACGAAGATAATGCTCAACATCAATTACAGTTTCATAAAAATGGAAAAAAAATAAGCCTCAGCAAACGTAGAAGAACCGAAATCACAAGAGAGTCGATTCTCTGGCCAAATGGACTCAAACGAGAAACTGAAAGAGAACGTATCAAGAGAATCTCCAAGGATTTGGAATCTAAGCCACACAGTTCTAAATAACTCATGGGTCAAGGAGGAAGGCTCGAGAGAAATCAAAAATACATGAAATGAATGAAAATCAAAATACCACATATCAAAATTTCTGGCACAAGGCAAACGCTGAGAGGGAAATTTATAGGATGAAATGCATAATTAGAAAAGAGGAAAAGGCTTAAATCAATAATCTAAGCTCCCACGTCAAGAACCTACAAAAATAAAAGCAAGCAGAAGGAAGGAAGCACTACAGATCAGAAATCAATGCAATTGGAAAGAGGAAAACAATGGGGGGGGCGGGGATCAGTGAAACAAAGAACTAGTTCTTTGAAGAGACAAGACTGACAAACACCAGAACCATCAGGAATGAAACAAGAGGGTTGGAGGGGTAAGCAGGGACTATTATGAACAACTGTACACACGTGAATTTGTCAACCTTATGAAATTAATCTCATTTACAAACACAACTGACCATAGGAAACAAATCACTTGATAGCTCTGTTAGCTCTTAAGCAAACAGAATTCATAATACAAAACTCCCAAAAAAGAAATCTTCAGGCCCAACTGGTTTCACTTGAGAATTCTACCAAATACTTAAAGAAGAATGAATACCAATTCTACACAAAAGGAAATAAAAGGCATACAGATCAGAAAAGAATAAAACTGTCCCCATTTGCAGACAGCGTGACTGTTTATATAGAAAATCCCTTTGGCAAGGCATCTGCCAAAAACTCTTAGAACTAGCAGATGAGTTCATCAACGTCACAAGAGACAAGCTCTACACACAAAATCAATGGTATTTTCTTGCACTTGCAAGGAACACATGAACATCAAATTTAGAAATCCAATACCACTTAGAATCGCTCAAAAGATAAAAGGTTTAGATAAAATCTAAAAAAGCATGTGCGGGGCACCTGGGTGGCTCAGTTGGTTAAATGTCTGCCTTTGGCTCAGGTCATGATCCCAGAGTCCTGGGATCGAGCCCTGCATCCGGGAGCCTGCTTCTCCCTCTCTCTCTGCCGCTCCCCCCTGCTTGTGTGCTCCTGCTTGCTCTCTGTCAAGTAAATAAATAAAATCCTTAAAAAAAAAAAAAAAAAAAGCATGTTCAGGGCTTTTAGGCTGAAAACTACACAACACAGATAAGTCAAATAATATCTACATAAATCATGTTCATGATTGAAAGAGTCAACATAGTGAAATGCTAATTCTCTCCAAATTGACATGTAGGTTTGAGACAATTCCTGTCAAAGTCCTAGCAAGATTTTTTTTCTTTTGCACACACAGACAAGATTATTCTAAAATTCTACAATTATTCTCAAATTATATGGAAAGGCAAAGGAGCTGTAACAGCAAAACAATCTGGGATTTAAAAAAAAGAGAAAATAAAAATAAAAAAGAATAAAGCTGGAAGAATTAATCTATCTAATCTCCAGAATTTATGTATAGTCATAATAATCAAGACTATGTTGCCCTAGGAAGACAGGAGAAAGCAAACAGATCAGGGGAACAGAACAGGGAATCCAGGAGTATCCACAAATATGCCCACACGACCTCTGATAAGATAAAAAAGCAATTCAATGAAGGAAAAAGACTTCTAACAAATGACACTGAAACACATATTCGTAAGAGGAAAAAAGACCCCTGACCGAAGTCTCACACATTATTCAAAAATTAACTAAAAAATGGATCACCAGGGGCTCCTGGGTGGCTTAGTCGTTAAGCTTCTGCCTGCAGCTCAGGTCATGATCCCAGGGTCCTGAGTTCGAGCCCCACATCCGGCTCCCTGCTTGGTGGGGAGCCTGCTTCTCCCTCTCCTCTCCCTCTGTCCCTGCTTGTGTTCCCTCTCTTGCTGTGTCTCTCTCTGTCAAAATAAATAAATAAAATCTTAGGAAAAAAAAAATGGATCACCAGCTTAAATGTAAGATAGAAAACTTCTAGAAAAGAAAACACAGGAGAAACTTTTGGGGAACTAGGGCCATGAAAAGAGTTGTTAGACTTGACCCCAAAAGCATGATCCATAAGAGAATAAACAAGACTTCATTTTAAAAAAAGAAAAAAAAAAAGTTTTGTTCTTTCTGTTGTTGTTTTGTGAAAATCCCTGTTAAAAGGACAAAAAAACAAGCCACAGACTGGAAGTAAATATTTGCAAACCATGTATCTACAGAAGAACTATTGTCTAGAATATATATATAAAAAAAAAAACCTCAAATGCAACAGTAAAAAACTAACAATGCAATTAGAATATGAACAAAAGACAGCAGACATTTCACCGAAGAGGATACCCAAATGGCAAATAAGTGCATGAAAATATTTAGCCATTAGAGAAATGCAAATTAAAACCATAAGGGCTAAAATAAAAAATAATGACAACACTAAATGCTGTCAAGGATGCAGAGAAATCACTCTCTGAATGACTCATACACTGGAGAAGGTAAAACAGTACAAACACTCCGGAAAACAGGCAGTTTCTTAAAAATAAAACCAAAACACTCCGGAAAACAGGCAGTTTCTTAAAAATAAAACCAAAACTAGGTATACATCTCAACGACTACACTCCCAAGAACTTGTCCCAGAGAAATGAAAACTGCGCAAACAGGGGGAAAAAAAACCTGTGCACAAGAGTGTATCTACAGCAACTTAACCCACTGTAGCTCCAAACTGGAAACAACCCAGATGCCTTCCCACTGGGAAAGTGTTAGCTGGGGCGCATCCATGGAACACCAGGTAGCCATAAAAAGGAACAAAGTGGCAATACCCCCAGCAGCCTGGAGGAAACTGGAGAGAACTATGCCATGTGAAAGAAGCCAGTCCCAAAAGGTTATACATACTGTGATCCCACGTGTAACATTCTTGAAACGACAAAATTAGAGATGGAGAACGATGATTAAGGGTTAAAGAGAAGGGAGGAAAGTTGATGTGGCTACACGATGTTGAGGTGAGGGGTCTCCACGGTGAGGAGAGGTCCTGAATCTTGACCGAATCCAAGTCAATATCCCATCGTGCGGACTTCTCCAGGTACCACTGGGGAAAACTAGGCAAAGGGGACCCAGAATCTCTATATTATTTTCTTACAACTCACATGAGTCTACAATTAATCTCAAGATTTAAAGTCTCATTAGAAACAAACAAAATACAAAGAAGTGATCACCACGGAAGTCAGGACAGTAGGTACTTTGGGAGGGAAAGAGGACAGCTGTCACTGGTCCTGGGGGACCGGCGATGTTCCATTCCCATCCTGGGTGGTAGTGAGGAGGGAGTTTACTTCATATACCTCACCTATATGGAATATACGGCAGCTGTTCTCTCTGTGTCCAGCCAGGAGTTTACAAACATGGGGAAAGTGTTCCGAACCAGTCCACATGTAGCATAAGCAAGAAGGAAGCATTTGTCTCGGCAACGAAGACTCTGTTGGTCATCGCAGCATAAAGAGGCCAGCCTGACAGATACTGGCCCGGTGGGAGAGTGAGCGCAAAGGTAAAGGTGTCTGGACCCCAAGACCTAGAGATGAATTACCAACACTGAACCAGCAACAAATGCTCGCGTGCCCTCGGGGAGGGGGAAGGGGCTGCTGGATGAGGTTAAAAGGCAAAGACTCAGGGACGCTGGGCTGGCTCAGTCTGTTAAGCATCTGACTCTTGATCTCAGATCAGGTCTTGATCTCAGGGTCGTGAGTTCAAGTCCCGCACAGGGTTCCACACTGGGCGAGGAGCCTACTTAAAAAAGAAAAAAAAAAGGCAAAGAGTCAGACGGATTTCCTGCATTATACCCCAAGGCCCACACCTACTGCAGACTCAAGGTCTCTTCGGTGGACCTCCCTTACAGTTTCAACAGGACAGAAAAATATCCGAATATTCCTATCACAGAATGAATTGTACCCCCAAACTCACGTGGAGTCCTCACTGCCGGTGCACCCGAGACTGTGACTGTGGGTGGACCTGGGGCCTTGAAAGCAGTGGTTACGGCTACATGTCACAGGGGGAGCCCTCGTCCTATAAGACAGGCACGACCACGAGGAGCAGGACAGACCACAGGGATGCGAGCGTGCACAGAGGGGAGGCCACCGGCCGACAGGGCGAGAAGGCGGCCGCCTGCAAGCCGGGGAAGAAGCCTCAGGACCAACCAACCCTGCCCACCGCTTCCCCTTGGACTCCCAGCCTCCAGAACTGTGAGAAAACAAACGAGTTAAGCCCCCCAGTGTGTGTCCTTTACCGCAGCCACAGAGACAACGACAATCCAGAAGAGAAATCACCCCTAAAACGTCAGAGGATGGCACACCGCCAACAACAGACCAGTGACTTCGCAGTGCCTCCCCGGCCCTGAGGGTTCACTAAGGGACAGACACCAGCAGGCACCTTCCACGTCCTTCTCTCACTCCCGAGGAGCCCCCAACACTGGCTGGGGGGGGGGTGGGATGTCACACACAGGGGCAGAGCCAGGATCAGACCTGGGGCCAACCAGAGTCTGGCCCCTCACCATTCTGCAGCCTGCCCTCGCCGGGCCGCCCCGGCAGGACAGTCAAGGGGCGCAGGGGCCGGCTGCCGTAACGCTGGGGTCAGCACGTGACCCAACAGGTGTAAAGACGTACAGGAATGCTGGGGGGAGCACGGAGGACTTCTGAAAACCGCCCTTGAGTGAGAATGTGACTAGGGGTCCCCATGGCAGCGGTTCGACCGGCAGGGAGTCCCCTCTAGAGGCTCTGTGTGGTCCCCCTGCCCCGTGAGGCCCCCTGCCCCCTGCCCCTCCCACAGGGCAGCCCCCTGCTTCCTGGCGTCCGGAGTCAGAGTGGCCCAGTGAGCCCCCTGCCCAGCAGCCAGATGTCACACGGAGCCGTCCAAGCAGACGGGTTCTAGGAGAGCCCCTTGCACAGCTCGCTCTGACAAGCTTTGGGTGCCCCTATGTCCATCAAGGTCTCAGGAGGTTAGCCAGCCCTTGGTAAGGGGCAGGGGGCATGGGGAGTTCTCCTCTGTGTGATCGCAGGAAGAACACTCACCCTCACCCCCCTTTTCTTCTTTGACCCGGAAGGGAAGTCGCCCCGTCCCATCCTACCCCAAGTGGTCATCATCTGACCCTCCGCACTTGTCCAGCCATTGGGGAATGCACACCTTCCCAAAGGGTTCTTCTGCTTTTCAGGGGGTTGAACGCATCCCAAATATAAGGAACGTCTGTTAACGTCTGCATGCCAACCGAGCCAGATTTAAAACAAACACGAAAACAAAACCGTGAAAGGCTGACAAGAAATGCAAGTGGCTGCTCCCAGGGGAGCCCAAACGAAACCCTCCCCAGCCCCAGGTTCCAACCCCAGGTCCACCCAACATCCTACAGCCAGGCAGGGACTGGTCCCAGTCACGGGGGGGCCCGAGAGGTGTCAGGATGGTGGGAAAGCTCATCAGTATCGGGACTGGCCCATCATAGGCTTGATCACTGGCTTATTTCTAGATGAAAAGGCAACCCAGCCTTTACAGGAGGCATTTTCTACACCACTGGTCCCGGTCCTGCCCTGAGGCCACTCCTGGAGTTCTGTGATGGAGGAAATAGCCTTAGCGTTTGGGGACAAGTTACCCTTCTATCACCCTAAGCGCCCCCTTCCTTCTGGCCACACAATCACAATCATTCTCCGTGTTACCAAGTTTCACTTCCTCCTGTAAGGGCCAGGGCTCCCCCCACAGTGGCTCTCCTGCGCGGACTGTGGATTGACGCCATTGCTGCAGACCGACAGAGGGACGAGGTTCAGAAGAGACATGGCACAGAGCAGGCCTGGTGTCAAGAGGAGAGAACAGAGCTATGGAACTGTAGCCAGCCCAGGCCCATCCCCTCGGAAAGAAGGCTGAAACCAGGGTCCTCTCCCGGCCACCAGCCCAGCACAGGGAAGCAAGGGACCCTGTGTCTCAGCTGGCACGTGGCTGGAAATCCTTTCCCCCAGAGCAGTGGGTATACACAGGTGTTGGCAAGACGGAGGGAAGCTGGGACACATTAAAGCAAGTAAATCCGGCCTCGGCCATCCAAGGGTATGGCTCTTGGGTCACATCGACGGCACCTTCTGCAGTCTCCCTTCCCTTTTTCACATCCAGCCGAACCGGGCACTCGGGTCCCTGGCTGGCACCTGCAAGCGAGCCAGGGGATTTTTAAAATTAGGCCTTTGGAAGCATCAGAAGGTCTGCGGTGCGCAGAGCTGGAACCAGAGAAGCCCACCTGAGACAGCTGGTCAGGGAGGCTGTCACTGGATGGGAGAGAGCACATGGGCACCAGCACTCTCCCCACCCTCCATCACTCCGCGCCTCCGGCCCCCCGCGCCCCCGCCCACGAAGCTGCTTGTCAGAGCCTGACGGCACCCTTGCAAAAACGTAATTTCTTCAAGACTGCAGAACCGAGTTGGAAACAGATCCCCAGGCAGCTGGCTCTCACCAACCCCTGCCCTGTGCCAGGAGGGCCCTGCTCCCAGACTCTCCCAAAGTCCCTCCCACCCTCTCCCAGGAGGAGTCTGCGGCATCCCCTGATTTAGAGAGGATGGATGTGGGAGGTCTTGGGTGGCATCAGGCAAACCAGAGAGCCTTAGGAAGCCAAGGAAGAGCCCTGGACCTCTCACATTTGCAGCAACTAGAAGATGTTCCATGGAGACGGGGGCACAGGGTGTCTCCCATTTCAACCTTTAGGAACAGACGAGTGGTCACATCGAATCAACAAATTCAGTAAAGCTATAGGATACCAAATCGGGATCCAAAAATCGGTTATGTTTCTATACACTAATAACAAACTATTAGAAACAGAAATTAAGGGGCGCCTGGGTGGCTCAGTGGGTTAAGCCTCTGCCTTCGGCTCAGGTCATGATCTCAGGGTCCTGGGATGGAGCCCAGCATCAGGCTCTCTGCTCAGTGGGGAGTCTGCTTCCTCTCCCTCTGCCTGTCTCTCTGCCTGCTTGTAATCTCTACCTGTCAAATAAATGAATAAAATCTTTAAGAAACAGAAATTAAGAAAACAATCCTGGGGCGCCCGGGTGGCACAGTTGGGTGAGGGTCCAACTCTTGGTTTCAGCTCAGGTCCTGCCCTTGGGGTCATGAGATCGAGCTCCAAGTTGGTCTCCACACTCAGGGCAGACTCTGCTTGTCCTTCTCCCTCTGCCCCTGCCCCCCACACTCACACATGCTCCCTCTCCTCTCTAAAATGAAACAAAGCCTTTAAAAAGAAGAAGAAAACAATTCCATTTACAATTGTATCAAAAAGAATAAAATACCTAGAAATAAACTTAACCAAGGAGTTGAGAGACCCGTCTACTGAAAACTACAAGATCCTGATGAAAAAACTGAAGACACAAATAAACGGAAAGACACACTGTGTTCATGGATTGGAAGAACCGATACTATTAAATTCCTATACTATGTGAAGCCACCCACAGATACAACGCAACCCCTATCAACATTGCAACGGCATTTTTCACAGAAATAGAACACTCCTAAAATTCGCATAGAAACACAGAAGACCCCACACTAGCATGGCAGTCTTGGGAGAGAACAGAGCTGGAGGTATCATGCTTCCTGATTTCAAACTGCATAACAAAGCTCTAGTAATCAAAATGGTATGGTACTGGCATAAAAACAGGTACATAGCTCAATGGCACAGAATACAGTGCCCAGAAATAAACCCACACATCTATGGCCGATTCAGTGACAACGAAGGAACTAAGAACAGACAACGGGAAAAGGATGGTTTCTTCAATAAGTGGAATTGGGAAAACCAGACAGCCACGTATGCAGAAGTATAAAACTGGACCACTACCTTATGCCACACAAAAATGAAAAAATAAACCATTTATGACTTTAGAGGTGTTCAGCCTCTTTAAGGTGGTTTCTTTATAAATATTGGAACAAATGAAAAAGCCTGCCTCCATGGGGTTTCCATAAGGCAAACATGTAACCCAGGGCTTGGTACACAGCATGTATTTAATAAGGATTATCAATTATTGCCTTTTAACATGGCCATTCCACTTCCATTCCAATAAAAGAAAATCATGCTGTGGGCAAATAAGGACAAGGATGCCCACGTAAAAAGGCAGAAGTAATCCAGATGCTAGCTACAACGTGGCCTCCACCACCTCTCCCATCATTAAGAGAAATGCAGTCATAAAAATCTTCAACTGTAAAAGCACAGTATGAATGACATCATAATGAACCCTTAAGAGTCTATACTCAGAGCGAGGCACTCTCCTAAGTGCCTTTGATACAGCAATCAATTTAACTTTCCCCAAACACCTGCAGGAAAGGTTGGCGATAATCTCCCTGTTAAAGATGAGGATATTGAGGCCACGGGGAGGGTCAAGAGCATCTCAAGGTCACACTGGTGGCACGACCAGTTAGATAATCTTTGTTTACATAAAAATCCGACAGATTATGCACAAAAGGGCCAGTCAGTATCTGGGGAGTTCTTTGGATTCTATTTTTCTCAGGTTACTTCAATGTACGTTTTCCAATGAGAAAACTAAAAAATTTGGTGTTTAAGGAATCACACGAGAACTGGCCCCATGCCCAAACAGGTGAGACGCTCACTGGGAGCTGGGCACACCCCCTAGGCCTACAAAGTCACAGTAGGGATGGATGGCCCACAGGGCAGGCCACACTTCCCTGGGGCTCCGAGGTAAGCACTTGAGTGCTCCACACCCCTGCTCTCCCCCTGTTTGTGCTTTAGTCCAGCCATCGACACCTGAAGGCACTTGGGTAAAGTGAAGCGGGTCTGAACCATGTGTCAGCTGGCATGGAAGGGCTCACCCAGCATGGCTCTGGGAAGGCACAGGGGTGGGGGGCACAGCCATGGAAACCCTTCCTTGACCAAGGATGATAGCATCTGGCAGCATCCTCCCAGCCAACGACAAAACTGGCCCACACGTTTGCCCCACTGTCAACGAATCTTGCACGTCAGATGGCAAGAAAGACAAGATGGTTTAAAAAACAAAAATCCGGGGCACCTGGGTGGCTCAGTGGGTTAAGGCCTCTGCCTTCGGCTCAGGTCATGGTCCCAGGGTCCTGGGATCGAGTCCCGCATCGGGCTCTCTGCTCAGCGGGGAGCCTGCTTCCTCCTCTCTCTCTGCCTACTTGTGATCTCTCTCTTTGCCAAATAAATAAATAAAATCTTTTAAAAAAACAAAAAACAAAAATCCTAGGCATCAAGCAAAA
Organism: Taxidea taxus jeffersonii; assembly: GCA_003697995.1. Taxonomy (NCBI): domain Eukaryota; kingdom Metazoa; phylum Chordata; class Mammalia; order Carnivora; family Mustelidae; genus Taxidea; species Taxidea taxus. Next base: position 10,488 of record RCUC01148880.1, on the reverse strand, counting down.
GCCAAAGCCACAACCCCCAGATGTAGGCAGGTGTCAAAAGCCACTTGAACACTCTTTAGAGTCCTCAGGGCCCCACTTGACATTGGTGGCCTTCACATCCAAAGCTGTGAGCTATATTTAAAAGCAGGGGGAACTGCCGCCCTAGCCGCCGGGCTGAGGGCCAGGGCTGGCTGACAAGCTCAGAGAGAAGAGTTGGAACCGGGCAGGACATCCCAGAAGGGCATAGCTCAGGGGCTTAGCCCTCTGAATAGGGTTTCCAGATTTGGCAAATAAACATACAGTAAGCTCAGTTACATTTTCATTTCAGACCCACAACAAATCATTTTTTTAGTGGACGTATGTCCCAGGCAATACTTGGTACATACTTATATTTTAAAAAAAGAAAGAAACAAATCACTCCTTGTTTATACGAAATTCAAAGGTGCTGGGTCTTACCTGGCAACCCTACGTCTACAGTAGTGACATTTAAAATAAAAGACACCTGGGGTGCCTGGGTGGCTCAGTCAATTGGGTGACTGCTCTTGATTTCAGCTCAGGACATGATCTCGGGGTCCTGGGATCAAGCCCCACATCAGGGTCCATGCTCATGGGGAGTCTGCTGGACAGTCTCTCTTCCCCTCCCCTCAACTCTGTTTCTCTCTAAATCTCTCCTCCCCTCCCCTTCTTTCTAAATCTCTCCTTCCCTCCACCCAATACTCTCTTTCTCTCTAAAATAAATAAATACATTTTTTTAAAGTATAAAATAAAAGCCACCTTATTTCCCCGTCTGGCCATGAAAACAGTCTGCACAAAGAGACTCCTACACAGAAGCAGGCCATGGCTGAAAATTGGGCCGAATGTTCTACCCAGGTCAGAGGCTGCTGTGGACCAGCCAGTCTCACACAGCTGCATTCAATCCCCAACTCATCAAGACCTTCTCTGAGATCATATTCCCCCCGGGATGACTTACAGTGCATCCCACAGTGAACCCTGAAGGGCTACTAGGTGCTGGATGTAGCAGCCAACAAAGGAATAGATAGATAAGGTCCATCTACACTTATGGGGCTGACATTCTACAGAAGCTGAGAAACTAGAAAATGTCAGGTGGTGAATCAAATCAACAAGGCCAAATGACGGTGACAGGGAGGCCACCTTAGACTGAATGGTCAGGGAAGGATGCCTTCTGGTGGAAACTCAGTGCAGACAGGAGGATTAGTTTGTGCAAAGGCCCTGTGGCAGAAGACAGAGCAAAAATACGATTGGTATGGCTGGATCAGAGAGAGCAAGGAGGAAGATGGTGGTGTGTAAGGTGAGGCTGAGGCCAGTGGGACTTCTAAACCAGACAAGGAAGTTGGGTTTTATCCTAAGTGCACAGGAAATCCTCAGAGGATTTTTATAGTGACATCAATTCAGAGATGGGCACACAGTCCAGAGAAACACACAGTATCACAAGCTGCCAAGACCAGGGCTCGGAGGACACAAATGGGACAACTTCAAGGTGCAAAATCCAAGGACACCCACACTCTTAGCTGCCTCCAAGTGCTGACTCTCAATGGCCCCCTTGCCCGGGGGCCAGCATGGAAGTCCACTGACTGGAAGTCACATGACAGAGAGTGACCTTCCCCTACCTCACCCCACCAGCAAACCTGCTCCTCATTTGAGCCTGCTGGCGGAGTGGGAGGGCAGATCAGAAGAGAGAAACTTACTTTGTGCTCCATCCCTGGGGCCCAGGCCACCTTCCACTAGATGCTTCATGCCCCACCGGCCAGCTTCTGGTAAAGAAGGGGCAGACCCTGGGCCAGGAGGCCCTCTTGGAGCCGCGGTCTCCTCCCGCTGAGCCATGGCACGGCTGGTGGGGCAGTCTGAGGCTTCCAGTCTCCCACCCTGGAGAACTTGCGCCCTCCGAGCCCGGCGAGTCAGGAGCTGGCCACCCCACCGCGGGGCCTGCCTTCAGCTCACCCCTCAGCAGGGGGGCGGACGCCAAGCCACCCCCGTCAGAGCAGGGAGCTCAGGGACCTGCTGCACCCACCCGCTCTGCCCACTGGCTCGGGGGCCTCCGGGCTCCTTTCGACCTCCATCAGCATTAACGAGGAGCACCCTCGAGGGGGCCAAGGGAGGACGCCCACCTGCTCCCGCCAAGGTGCCCAGGACGGTGGCCCAGCTTCCGCGGCGCCAGCCTTGGGTCTGGACAGCGGGGCGCACAGCCGTCCCCTGATGTCCCGGGGAGACCGCAGAACCGGCCCTAGAGCGACTGCGCGCTGGCCCACAGGTACAGACCAAGGCGAGAGCTCGGGTGGTTGAGACAGAAAGCTTCGGTTAGAAAGCAGGCACGAAGAGGGGTCAGTAAAACTCACAACACCGTGACACAATCAGAGCCACATACTGCAGGAAACGTGGTGCGAGCGCTCCGGCTCTCTCCCAGGCCACCTGCCGGCCCTGCGCTTCCCCTGCCCTGATGACGTGAACCAGGAGATGCCCACGTGACCCGGCGGCGTGAGGCGCATGACGTAGGCGTGACGCAGCGCCAGGATGCTCGTGACCTGGCACAGACGTCAGAAGGAGGAGCACCCGGGGCGAGGGCGGGGGTACGGTTGCCCGGGCAACCGGAACGCGGCCAGCCCGGGAGTCGGCGCCGCCCGGCGCGAACCGACCCCGCGCCGCGCCCTAACCCTCCCGGCGCGGCCGGCAAAGGGCGTGCGGGGCTCGCTATGGCCCGCTCCCGGCCCCAGCGCCGCGCTCCTCCGGTCTCCTCGGGACACCCGGGCGGGCTTAAGGACCTCCCAGCACCTGGCGGGGTTGCGCCTCTGGAGCCGGTCCCCCAGTCCTGGCGGTGACCCGGCGCCAGGCACAGCTTGACGCTCAGAACAAGCCCCGGAGACCCTGCTTGATGCAAATCCCTGGGGCGCCCTTGATTCAGTGGTCTGCCTGAGGCCCCCACGCTTGTTTCCAGACATGCTTCGGGGCGCTAAAGTTAGTGGGCCGTGTAGAGCTGGCGTAGAGCTGGCGTAGAGCTGGTGTAGAGCTGGTCGGCCAGGTGGCACACCCCCACCCCCAGGGCTTCTGATGCAACAGATTGGGGACGGGGGCGGGGGGGGGGGGCGGTGGCTGTGTGGAAGCCAGGGATTTCTCCTTTAACAATCAGCCAGGTGATCCCAGAGGGGGATAAGTTAACTTTAAGCAAATGCAGTGGTGGCTAGAATCCAGGAAGCTGGGTGATCATCCCTTGTACAGACAAGGAACCAAACTGAGGCCAGTGGGAGCCCAAGCAAGTCACGTGGCCAGTCCGGAGCGGACCTAGGACAGAACCCATAGTTCTAAACATATGCTCCTCATCTGGCCGGGCATCTAGGATGCAGCAGAAGTCCAGCAGCCGACTGCTATGCTCTGGGTAGCTGGGGACTGACCTGTTGTCCTGTCTCCCCACCTGCCAGGTGGCTGGAGCTGGAGGAACCAGCAGCAGAGGCAGCAGCGAGAGGCAAGTGGGAACCAGAGAACTTTGGGCCTGAAAGGACTGAATGCAGTTCCAGCCTACATCTGCCAGCTGTGTGACCCCGGGACAAATTGCTTAAGGTGTCTAGCCTGTTCCTTCATCTGTGAAATGGCTGTCGAGGTACCCTTCCTGCTGGGATGCCCGGATAGGAAAAGGGAATGTGCGGGGAATATCTGGCCCATGGCAGTTCCCAGTACATGGTCCTTAGAAGGTCGGTCAGCCGTGGGCTTAGAGTCACTGCTGTGCAGGCAGACTTGCCAAGTAGGATTCAGCATACCTGTCACAGTTGAATTCCAGATCAACAATGAGTGATGCCTTGTTTTAAGTGTAAGTATGTCCCAAATATTGCACAAGTAAAAGCATCCAATGGGATTATTAGGCCATAAAAAGGAATGAAGTGCTGATACGTACTACAGCCCGGGTACGCCTCAAAAGCACGAAGTGAAAGCAGTTGGTCGTAAAAGATCACACACCGTGTGATTCTATTTATGTGAAACGTCTAGGAAGGGTAGACCTAGGGACAGGGTAGACTTGTGGCTGCCTAGGGCAACCGAGGGGAAAAACCGGGAGTGACTGCTAGTGGGTATGGGATTTCTTTTGGGGGTGATTGAAGATGTTCTAAAATTGAATGCAGTGGTGGTTGCGCAACTCCGAATATACAAAACAAAAAACAAAAAAACCCAAACCTGATTTGTACACTGACTTATGTGGGCTCACTGTACGGTACATGAAAGCAGTCACAATAAAGCTAAAGAGGAGAATGTATTTACAGTCAGAGGCCTGTCTAGCCTCAGTGAATGGCTTAGCTTCCTGGCTGGCAGGAGGAAGAGTGATCTGAAGACAGAGTAACTTTGCTCACCGGGCGGGATATTTCCACAGTGAGCTTCTCATTGCCAGAATGGGGCCTCCGGGGGCCGCCTCAACCCCTCCCACTCCGACCCCACAAAAATTGCCAAAATGGACACAGAACACAGGAACCAAAATGATCACTCCCAGGCTTGTTCCTTACAATCGCGCTTCACACTTTTATTGTTAATTTTCTTCCCATGGCAGATACAGAACCGTTCTCCGTGATCCACACCCACGCCCGAAAACCACCACTGACCGGGACACACCACTCTCTAGAAGACCACCCCCATCTCCGTCTTCGTGATCAGGACACTCGTAGCCCTTTCTGCTGGTCTGAGAGGGTCGAAAGCTGACCCACACATTTGCACATGCAAAAAGGAGTGTCCCCCAGTCCCCCACAACATTTTCTGGAATTCACCATTGGTTGAAGGTGACTTTCGAAGCTTTGGATTCGTGAGCCTTCCTTGCTGCTGCAAAGGGGAACCCTCAGAACTGAGAGGCTGGGGTACAGTTCGTGAGTGTTGACATTTATGGGACAAAACCGTATCGTTGGAATAAGGAACAGCCACAGCTTTTCATGCTTGTGAGGGTTACTTTTCGGAGTGGGCAAAAGGATGCCAGCTTCTGGAAGCTGAAAACAAACGATGGTTTGGAGCTGGTTGGCAAGTGGAAAACTGTGAGTGGAGGCCAGCGATCGGCACTTTTCTGCCCATGTGAGGGTCTCGTGAGACCTTCCTCCCGGACCATCGTCAGACCCTATACTGCAGCCAGTCGACTGATTAATTAAATAACACAAGTTATAAAACTTTAAAAAGGGGGCATTTACAGTCAGGGACATAAATACGTGCTTTTAAAAGTGTCTACGTACATATTTACAGAGTTGCAAGATCAACCATAGTAGCCCTGAAAAAAAAAAAGTCCCTTTTTGTGTGTGACCACTCACGTCCTTCCAAGTGCTGTCCTTCCCCTGTGGGTTCAGTACATCACGACTGAAAATAGCTGAGAAAACAGCGCTAAAGTGGTCTCAGACATCCGTGTCTAGGGTCTGCCCCAAAGGCACAAAACCCAAGACCCTCACTGAACTGGGTCCAAACTCCTAGCTCAGCTCACCCGTTTCTCCGAGACATGGAGGGGTCCCGTGCAAAGCGGAAGCCAGCTCCATCATTCCCTGGCAGGCGACTGGCCTCTGGAAATCTCTTCTCCCCCCTGTGCTTCTTAATCCTCCAACTTGTTTTTCATTTCCCAATTTTTGTTTCCCTTTTCAGCTAATCTGAGGAGGTCAGCCGCTAAAGGTGTTGATGGTCCCACCAAGGGAGGCAAAAGAAGCACGGGGGGGGGGGGGGGGGGGGGGGGGGGCGGGCCCCCCCCCCCCCCCCCCCCCCCCTCCCCCCCGCCTCTCTCAAGGGAGGAACAGGATCTGCAAATGGGGACGGGGGACTTTCTCCCGAAACGGACTGAGTAGAATTTTAAATCTGGAAAACGACTCAAGCCAGCAGCTCAGGCAAGGAAGGGAGGTTTTCAAAGTGCGCAGGCCAACAGGGTCGATCAGCGAGGGTCCGACACGTCCACATGCCGCTGATTCCCAGAGAGGGTGGAAGGCTGGGGAAGGTGGGGTGGTTAGAAGGGAAAGTCGGCCTCCTCTGGAAGGCCTTCCTCAGACAGGACTGGAGCCGACCCCTGAGCCAGCCCACAGTCCCCGCCACGGCAAAAGACAACTCGAGAAGCAAAAAGCAGGATCAAGGAGCTCTTGAAAAATTGCATAGTAGGAGAGGCCCCCCGCCCCCAGCAGGAAGGCTGAGCTGCAGAACACGGTCCCAGCGGCTGCACCCAAGTGTCGTCCATGGCATGGAATCAGCTGCCTTCCTGCCTCCCTGGGGTTTGGGACCCTTGTCTGAAGACCACACACACGCACGCACACGCACTCTTCCTTTCTCTCGCAGGCTCATAAAAGTGGAATAGGTCGGTACTCCCTGCAGGGCAGAAGGCCAGTCCCTTTGGCTTCACTGATTCCAGGTCACTTCAGGTGCTGAGGAGAAAAAGAAAAGAAAAACGGTAACAGTGGCCGCATCCTCAGTGCCTATCCTGGGCTGCTGAAGCATTACCTCACTTAAGTTTTCCAAGTAAAGGACTAACTGGGGAACGCCTGAGTGGCTCCGTGGGTTAAGGGTCTGCCTTCGGCTCAGGTCATGATCCCAGAGTCCTGGGATTGAGCCCCTCATCGGGCTCCCTGCTTCTCCCTCTGCCTGCTCTGGCTGCTGTTACCCCTGCTTGTGCTCATGTGCCTCCCCTCTCTCTCTCTCTCTGACAAATAAATACAATCTTAAAAAAAAAAAAGAAAAATAAAAAGATCGACTGCAGTACACCACTGACACAGAAAAGCAGAGCCTGATGCACATTCACAGGGAACACACCTGCGTGAGCAGCTCCCACACTGGAAACAGAACATGACCCACCTCCACTTCGCCCCCATCCCAGGCTCTCTTCTAGGACCACCGCTAACCCTCACCCCCAGAATAAACACCCTGACCTCTATCACCATAGACTGACTTTGTCCATTTCTAACTTAAATAAATGGAATCAACCTGTCCGTATACTTTGTGTCTGGCTCCTTCCGCACCACACGTCTGTGATCCATCCCTCCCGAGCCCGTGCGTGCAGCTCCGTCCACCTTGCTCTGGGAGTCTACTGGAGGATCGTGCCTCCTTCATCCGGCTGGTCCACTGCCAAGGACAAGTGGGCGGTTTCCAATCTGGGGCCACCCTGAGTCATGCTTATCTATGTCTGGAGGACACATGCCGGGCACACGTGTGCACACTTAGGCCGAGCAGAGTGCCGGGCCCTAGGGTGTGCACACATAACGTACGACCTCTCCCATGCGTGGGTTCTGGCATGTACGTGCACGCATTCCCGCCACGCGTCTCCCTGGCGGTGTAACTGCTGGGTCCAGGGACACAGATGTTCACTTCAATCAATCCTGCCAAAGACTTTGCCACGGTCAACGCCGCCGCCACCTGATTTCATTCTAATGCCTCCAACGACCCTCGTGGCAGGTGACACAGACCCCCAGATCCCCATTTTGCACGGAAAAAATAAAGGGTCAGAGAGAACAAGTGATTTTTACAAGGTCGGGCTGATGACAAGTGGCAGCCATGGGGCTTGAACCGGGTCAAGCCCACTTCAGAGCCTGTGAGTGCTTTCGGTTCCAGGGGACCGGGCTTCTCTGCTGCACGCCTCGGCCACAGAAACTCCGCCCACAGTCCTTGACACTGAGCCAGGACAGGGGCGGTGGGGCAGGCGGTCAGGACTTAGTAACATTTGCTGCCTGGGCCTGAAGATGAGACTGGCTTCATGTTGGGCCAAGTTTAGGCACTCCGTTCTCTCACCCCGTGGACCCGGTCATCCTTGCTGGAACTGCCACTCCGACACTAACTACTATTATTATTACTCTACCACTACTGTGACGACTGGCTGAGAAGAGTGATAGCAGCGCCAACCGACCGCAGGCTTACCACATACCAGGCACCTTCCTAAGGGCTTTTCATATACTAACCTGTGCCATCCTTACGGTACACCCATGAGACAGGTATGACTAGTAACCCATTTTACAGATAGGCAAACTGAAACAGAGAAATGAAATACCTACCAGGCTTGCTGGATTCACCTCCAGAAAATGCACACTTAATCACTACACTAGGTCCACTGCAACCCCCCCAAATCTCTTGATGGGGTGGTACATGAGGGTACCTTCAAGAAACAGGGGGCCTCCTTTCCCAGTGGAGGCCTGTGTGTGCCCCAAACGAGCCAGAGGAGAAAAAGAACACAGAGATGGGGCCAGCCGTGGAGTGGCCTGCATTTCCTCAGTCTGGTGTGGCTGGTGTGTGTCACCTGCGGGTCACTGAGTGGGATCCACAAAAGCCAGCCTGCCTATCCCTAGCCCAAGGCACAGCCCTCCAGGGTGGGGACCCCAGCAGCAGGGGCTGTGGGCTGGACCACTGGGGCTGGAGGGAAGCAGAGGCTGTCGGGTGGGGGGTGGTTCTTATCACCCCACCCACCCAGCTCCTGGAACCCCAGGAGACAACCAGTGCTGGGAAGCCTGCCCCAAAGCCAGCGGCAAGCTGAGGGTAAGATCATGGAGGTGGCCAGATGAGTGAGAGACCGCCAGGCTCTTCCCTGGACAGCCCCCTCAAAGACCCCAGGGCCCAAGTGTGCTGGCTTCAGGCAACGGAGAGAGGTGCAGAGCACGTGCAGGGGCACTTTCTCACGGGACTAGACAGGGTGACGTGTTTTATGCCAAAAAGTGAACAGAAAGCCCTGGGCTTTGCCCACGACATTGATAAAGGCCAGAGCAGGGAGGCACACGAGAAGTCAGCAACGGAGAAAAGGTGAGCTCCTCACTGGGTTCAGACTGTTGAGTTAACCAGCCAGAGCCTCTAAGCGGGCAAGGGCGGCAGGGAAGGCACAGGCCTGGGAGGAAGGCCTGGCAGGAAGGGAGGCCTGGGCGCTCCGAGGACATCACTCTTCCCCCCAGAACAGACCCCATATGCACGGACAGTTCGGCATAAGACTTTGAGGGGGGCAGCACAGACCCCTTGGAGTCCTCTCTCCATTCGGGGAGTCAGATGCCTCAACTTCTGCCACTTGCCCCCGTGTCTGTCTCCCTCCCTGTGAAATGGGAATTTTGACGCACACATCTTTCCCATACTAAAATCCTTTGTCACAGCACTTAAAAAATCATTCTGGAAACGTGTGGAACTGCTCCCTCCCCCCGGGCCAAATTCATATATGGAAGCCCTCACCTGCAGTGTGATGGGACTTGGAGGTGGGGCCTCTGGAAGGTGTTAGGGTTAGGTGAGGTCAGGAGGGTGGGGGCCCCCGTGACAGGTTTAGTGACCTCACAAGAGACACCAGAGCCGCCTCTCTTCACTACTGAGGACACAGCAAGACAGTGGCCCCTGCAAGCCAGGAAGAGGGTCCTCACCAGAACTGACCTCAGATGCTCAGAGGCCCAGCCTCCAGAACCCTGAGAAGTAAATGTCTTGCCTCAGCCCCAGAGTCCATGGCATTGTTATGCAGCCTGAGCTAAGACAAACAGTGTAAGTATGGTGTTTTTAAACCATATTATATATACACATAAGTCATACATTATATCACATATAACCTTAAATTATATATACGTAGATATAAATAGGTCAGTCACAGACACAAATTACTTTGGGCCTCTACTCATCTGAGCACCTTGCTGGGGAAGCCGCACATGTCTGGAAGTAAGGAAGAGAAGGCATCCATCCTTCCAGGGTCAGGTCCCGGCCCCCGGGGAAAGAGTCGGGATTAGCAATGCTCGGCAAACGCCGCATCACCACCGGAGACTGCAGTGGCGGATGGTCACGGCCCAGTCCGTGGCCCAGTCCATCCAGCTGCGCCCAGCTCCGCCTCGGGCCACAAATCACCTGCTTGGGGCTGGAGGCCACACCCTGGCGCCCAACAACACAGACATCCACAGGGCAGCGGCCACCACAGGGAGGGGCCAGGGCCGTGCCAGGATCCAGAACTGTCCTGGGGCCTCTCCTCTCTCCGGCCTTTCAGTTCTGCGTTTTGCACACATTTCAACTCTGCTCCCCAGCATTCCCGGCTAAGGGGCATGTGCCCTCTCCTCTTTGAGACACAGGCTGAGTTCTGGCTCAAGACAACAGAGTCTCTGGGGAAAGTGGATTTTGTTTCCATGTCGCTCCCTGATCCCCAGAGAAATAAAGCCCAGAGCCCAGAGCCTCCAGCAGCTTCAGGGAGGAGTGAGTGAGCCCTCCAGGTAGCAGAACAAGCAGAGGGAGGAACGTACAGGACAGAAGACCCCAAAGTTTCAGAGCTCAGCCCATTCTTGCCCAAAACAACTGTGTTCTCATCCTGAACAGCTCTGGCTGCATTAAGCAGGGATCCCCACACCTGGATGCGTCCCAGAATCATGGGGCCACCTGCTAATACAGATTCCCGGGCCCTGCACACCAGGATACTTGTTTAGTAAGTTTGGGGATACACCTTGGGGTCTGTACTTTTAACTGGTGCCCCCATGTCCTGGCGTGTGGGGTCCTCCCATCATGGTCTCAGGGACACAGTGACAGAAGACACACCACATCACCAACAAAGAAGTCCAGGCCCGCTCGAGCTCACTGGCCAAG
>RCUC01148879.1:0-100347 GCA_003697995.1 Taxidea taxus jeffersonii | reverse complement strand
CAGCAATGTCCACAATAGCCAAGTTATGGAAAGAACCTAGATGTCCATCAACAGATGAATGGATAAAGAAGAAATGGTATATATATATATATATATATATATATATATATATATACACACACACACACACACACACACAATGAAATACTATGCAGCCATCAAAAGAAATGAAATCTTACCATTTGCGACATGGATGGAACTAGAGCGTATTATGCTTAGCGAAATAAGTCAGTTGGAGAAAGACAACTATCACATGATCTCCCTGATATGAGGAAGTGGAGATGCAACAGGGGTGGGGATTAAGGGGGTAGGAAAAGAAAAAATGAAACAAGATGGGATCGGGAGGGAGACAAACCAAAAGAGACTCTTAATGTCATAAAACAAACTGAGGGGGGTGAGGGGGAGAGGGGTTGGGAGAGGGTGGTGGGGTTACATTATATGTTTTTTGTTTTTTTTTAAGATTTTATTTATTTATTTGTCAGCGCAGGAGCGAGCACAGGCAGACAGAGTGGCAGGCAGAGGGAGAAGCAGGCTCACTGCTGAGCAAGGAGCCCGATGTGGGACTCGATCCCAGGACGCTGGGATCATGACCTGAGCTGAAGGCAGCTGCTTAACCAACTGAGCCACCCAGGCATCCCTACATTATATGTTTAAATAAAAGAGCTTAAAGAAAAAAAAATAAAAATCTAAAAAAAAAAAAGAGTGCTATGTCTTTATATTTGTTTTCTTTTAGTTTGTTCATGGAATTGAATAATTTTAATTGAATTATCCTCTTATTTAGGTTACAGATTACAACCCAGTTAATATCAAAATATCCTTCAAGTTTACCTAACTATGAGTTGTCACCATTACTGATGATACTGTACCAGCTTCTGCCTCAACATCGACACGGGGAGCGCACACCCTATGTGTTACGATGCCTTACAGAAGTTGCATTGTGTCAAGGCAAGAAATCAAACCCAGAAGGCTCGCAGAAGTCAGATTTGCTGAAATTCTGGATTAAAATTTGGTCTCTTACCTTTCGTGGTATAAGTTCTGAGCAGATACAAGCTGAAAATTTTGGTTTACTTGGAGCTATAATTCAAGGCAGTTTCATTGAGGTTGATAGAGAATTCTGGAAGTTATTTACCGGGTCAGCCTGCAGACCATCACGGTAAGTTGACTGTGTTTTGTAAGACATGTATATAGACATATATACTTTTTTTGTTCCTGTTTTAAAGTTTGTAACTTGAGTTAACAATATATTAAATTTGATTTTAGATGTTTTTGTTGTTTGTCCAAGGAGTCTTTAATAAGTAAATAAGTGTAAATGTAGTTTCAAGTGTAGAGAGTTCACTAAGGCCAATTTTAAAGAATTAGGTGTTTAAATTTCTTTTATCTTTAATTGCATATTAAGTACATACTGTTCAGTATCCATAATTTTTTTTAGTAGTGCAACAGTTATGAGAAGAGATAGTTCTTCTCAAATGTAATAAGACTTCTCACAATTTTTTGTGTTCATTTAGTCAGTAGAAGTTACTTCTGCACTTAGACGTGTCGGGCATCGTCTTAAGCGTTAGTAGCGGCTCAGTGATAAATACAGTAGACAAGGTCTTTCTACCTAAAAGAGCTTGTTTTTTAGCAAAGAGGATGGTTAACAAATTTGGAATGAGTGCAGAGCTTGGAGTTACGACCTGTAGTGACATGGGGACACTGAATCCAGAAACTCAATCTGCTATAGAACAAGAAATTGGAATCCTTCTAAGGGACTTGTAGGAAGTCAGGAAGCATATTTTGAAAACTCACCCAAAAGAGCGGAAGCCTCAGGCTGAAAGCTTTACTCACGGTGAGACTTTGTATGCCCAAAAGACTCATATTGTCCTTGAGGGAGTGAAGTTAGAAATGAGCTGGTAACGCTTAAAATGGATACATTGCTGGTTTTCCTGCAGGAATAACACAGACGGAGTCTCCTCCTGCAGTGATTCTCTCTCCTTCGTGACCCTCCCGTTCTGTCCCTCGAGGGTGTCAAACAGGTTGTCGGTCTCCTGTCCCACTCAGTCTCCTTTTGGTTATTCTCATGATGTCACCTATGGCAAATCATCGACTCACAGCAACTGTGTTAAAGAAAATAAAGAACTTCTAGGATTGGGAAAAAAGAGCTGATTTTTAACAGCGGCCATCCTTTGCTTTGTTGTAGTCCTGCGGTCTGCTGCCTGACTCTGGCGATGACCATCTGTGTGGTTCCAGAAACTGTAAAAACGGGAGTGGAACAGAATATGTGTGAAGTAAATAGAAGTTGTTCTTTAAAGGAATTGATAATGAGATGGCTCTTACTCTATCAGTTAGAGGATGACTTGGAAGATAGGACAGAGCTGCCGCCGGTTCTTCACAGGTGAGCTCGTTAGCACGCTGGCGCTGTTGGTGTTGTAACGACACGCCGTTATCTGAACGGAGGTGGCTTTTTCTCTGCAGTGGAAATACGGCATTTCTCAGAGCTAATTCCAGATGCTGACAGTCCCTTTGTTGTTACACCGTTCTGCGTCTCTCTGCTCGGATCTCTGTTTCTGTTCTTTTACTTTGTTCTTATCTTCGCTGAGACTGTGAGAATAAGGGGGATGTGCCTGAATAATAGGAATTACAATTCTTTGAGCACTTATGCGTTCTTCGTGATTTTCTGTGACTAGTTTCATCTGAACATATCTCTGATGCAGACGTATCCAGGAATCATAATGAGAGTATATTCTTGGTGACAGGTGTTCTGTTAATGGTGGGAGGACTCTAGAGACAAACAGAATGAGGCTTAAACACCAGAAGGGGGAGCAGCTGGTCCTTGTAACCTTTCCACAGCTGGTAGGTGGGACTGAAGGACTATAGGACAGACCTTTGGATCCTAGTGCTTTTTTAAAAAAGATTATTTGACAGAGTGTGACAGTGAGAGAGGGAACACAAGAGGGGGAGTGAGAGAGTGAGAAGCAGGCTTCCCTCTGAGTAGGTCCAATGCAGGGCTTGATCTCAGGACCCTGGGATCACGACCCAAGCTGAAGGCAGATGCTCAACCCCTGAGCCACCCAGGTGCCCCGGATCCTAGTGCTTTAATTTCATAGCTTACTTATTTTAGAAATGATTTTTTAAAATTGGACAAGCCTGCTGCCAGAAGTATTGAAAGTGATAGTGACATAAAATGTCTACTTTTTAATTCTTGTTTCAGATGTTAAAAAATTCAGTACAGATGAAAGAAATTTTAATTTTGGATCCAGGTTTTAGAGGTCAGGATTTATAGCCAGACATGATGTGTAAGTTTGAAGAATACTTTACATGGCTTTTGGTCTTCTAAGTGAAGATTTTTTTTTTCCTTTGTAGTGATTTTCCTCATCTTGCAGTAGAGAAAATTCTTGTGAGTCTCACTATGAAAAATTGTAAAGCTGCAATGAATTTTCTCCAAAGAGTGCCAGAATGGTATGTTACCTAATAGAGTTGTGTTGTTTTAAGTTATGGCTTTAATTACAAAGGTAATAATTTCAGCAGAATAGTAGCTACATCTCAAAAATTAGGAAATAAGTTGATCAATTTATTTATTTTTTATTTTCTTAAAGATTTTATCTATTTATTTGACAGAGAGAGTGAGAGAAAGAACACAAGCATGGGGAGTGGGAGAGCGAGAAGCAGGCTTCCTGCTGAGCAGGGAACCTGATGCAAGGCTCGAGCCCAGGACCCTGGTTTCATGACCTGAGCCGAAGGCAGACACTTAACTGAGCCAGTGAGGTGCCCCTAAGTTGATCAATTTAAAAAAATGTAACTATTAGCCTATTAGGGCTATTAGGGAAAAGCTGTTTTTAATTCAGTGACAGTAATCTGCAGCTGTGATTTTTGATCCAGTTGACGGTCTTTTCATTCTCTGTAGCAGAGCTTGTGACATTTGCCATTGGAAGGTAATGATGGTGGTGGAAGCAATGAATTCTTTAAAGATGTGATCCATTTTTGTATGTCCGGTAAAATCTATTAGCTTTAAAACTAATGGTAGTGGAGGATAGGAAAAGTAAAAATAAATCTAAAAACCTCATTTTACTTGGTTGATTCAAGAGGCCTGTGTTTTTCACTGTGGCTGAAAATGACTCACTGGCATGAAGATTCCTAATTTCCCTGGAGAGGGGAGAGGATGAAAAATTCCTTCATTTTGGAGAAATCAACAGGCAAAAGGAAAATATTTTCAGATAATATTTATCTTTAATGCTTGGTGTTATTAATGTTTTCTTTTTTAATACTTTCTGAATTTGCGTTGGAGATTGTGACCTGTATATTTTCATCCATCTATTAATAAAATTTGCTAACGCATTATGAAATCTGGTGCAGATAGGTATTGATTCTAAGAAGAGAAGCATTTAAAAGGATAATCCATGAACTCTGTATAAGCAGTGTGTGAATAATAGAGACACAAAATTAACATGTTTGTTTGTAACATATTGCTGCCATATGGAGGTGAAGCAGTTGGTCACTCAGTAATAAATCTAAGATCTAACTTTCTTGAAGTGAACAACACCAAAAAGATCAAGAAGAACCTTCATTTTCAGAAGCTGAAGAACTGTTTCTTCAAACAACTTTTGACAAGATGGATTTTTTAACCATTGTGAAAGAATGTGCTGTAGAAAAGCACCAGGCCACCATAGGCTTTTCTGTCCACCAAAACCTCAAGGAATCACTGGATCGCTATCTCCTGGGATTATCAGAACAGCTTTTAAATAACTACTCATCTGAGGTGAGAACTTCAGAACAACTAAGGCCTGTCTTTGACTCAACTTTGGTGGACGGTTAGGAAGGAGAAATGGGCGGGAAGGGCCCTAAGGATAATGAGAGGTTTGATTAAAAAAGCAAGGTGACAGTACATGTGTCCAAATAGGGGAAATCTAGCATGAAAGAAGGAAAACCCAAGAAGAATAATTTGTGTTTCTTTGGTACCGGGAATTCTAGTAGACATTAAATAAGTAGAATTCCTTGTGTACGTTAGTGGAGAATAATAATGGTTTTGAGCATAGGGAGTCTATGATGAGAAAGAATGTCTCCATACAGAGGAGGGAGATGTTAGAATAACAGGAAAGGACATCATTTAAACTGATCTAATAGATTTGGGGAACCCTTGAAGAAGTGATTAATAAAATGTAATAGAGGAACTGGCAGTCACCCATATTTTAGAGGTCACTAGTAATTTCTCATAAATCATTTCCTTTGCCTTCTTAAGATCACAAATTCTCTTTGTGTGTGTTGTTCTCTTGCCAAAACTCTCATTTCTTTGGACATGAAGTAAATGTTTTTCTGCTGATTTCTGTATGTTCAATTCATCCATGTGTCAAAATCCTGCTAAAACCATTCTTACATAACCTAAGCCATGGCAATTGATCTCTTAATTTTCATAGTACTTATTTCTTTTTAAAGTGAGACTTAACATCTTCCTTGTACTTTGGTTATTTGTATATTTTATACACAAATGTCTCAAACCATGCTTTAAAAGCTCGTTAAAGAGCATATATGTTTTTATTAATCTTTGTGTCTTCCACAAAGCCTTGTAATATGGTAAAATATTTGTTGACTAAAATAAAATCTGCAAGTTACTCAGTGGAGTGAATTCAGTAGCCAAAGATGATGACTCAGAGAACCAGAGAAAAGACAGAAAGCCTTATCCTTAGTTACTGGCATTCTCCTGGATCACAGTTGTAACCATTTTGTAACACAGTCTTCTGTGTTTTCCCCTAAAATACCGTTTCCTACTGGATAGGAACAAAGCAGTCTGAACATCTTGTCTACGTAGTTGTTAGAAATTTGTAAATAATTTTATAAAATTGGCTATGTGGTATCTACTTGGAAAAATTTGTGCTGGTTTCTGGAGCTAAAAAGCTGAATAAGTCAAGGTTCTTATCCTTTAGAAGGTCAGAATGTCATTTGAATATATCTTTGAGAGCTTGTTTGGAGGTTCTAGCAGGGGAGCGCAGCTACTCGTATACCCTTGACCGAAGAACGGTCCTCTCCTCTATCGGGGAAGGTCGTCCTCTTCGACCGAGCGCGCAGCTTCGGGAGGGACGCACATGGAGCAGTGAGGGAGGAAGGGGACACCTGCCTAGCCAGCCAGATCAGCCGAATCAACCCTGGCGATCAATGGGGTGACAGATGTCGCAGCCAGATCGCCCTCACATCCGAGAATATATCTTTATATGAATCTGATTTCTGCTCATGTTCTAAGAGTTACAGACTTTTATCTGTCTACCATTTTTTTCTTTTTCCCTCCTCTACCTCAAAAGTTAAGGGCCTATGTGTGTGGTCCTCTGTGCCACTTTAGGAGGAGACAGATACTTAACCTGGCCGTTAGGAAATACTTCTTTTTTTCCTGAGAACCCTAGTTACCACTCTGCAGGGGTCTCTTAGATGTTTGTAGAGATAATCAGAATCATGCCATTTATAACTCCATTAGCTAAACTTATTTCTTAATATGTACATAAATTTGTTCTTACAAAAGATAATCATGCACTACTCAATTATTTATGAAATGAGTATTTTTTTTTATTTTTTGTTTTACTATAAGACTACAAATGTAGAAACACTTATCCGGTGTTCAAGTCTTCTGGTGGGTGTTCTTGGCTGCTACTGCTACGTGGGAATAGTAGCTGAAGAGGAAGCATATAGATCAGAACTGTTCCAGAAAGCCAAGGTATGAAAATTTAATCTAGTCAAGTTTTGGATATATTTGAATGATATATTCCTGGGAGAATTGGTATGCTTGCTTGGAAAAAGAAAGTTTTTATATAGGTTAGCTCTTTCATTTATGCCACCTGAGAGAAATGATACTGTCCTTAACACTTGCAGTTACTTAAGCCAACTAGAAATAGAATAATTGAAATCATATCACATTAAATTTAATCTTACTAACAAAAATACTGGGTTTTATGGGTACTTTTATTTTTTATTTTTTAATAAATACATTTTATTTATTTTTATTTGACAGACAGAGATCACAAGTAGGCAGAGAGGCAGGCAGAGAGAGAGGAGAAAGCAGGCTTCCGGCTGAGCAGAGAGCCCGATGCGGGGCTTGATCCCAGGACCCTGAGATCATGACCTGAGCCCAAGGCAGAGGCTTTAACCCACTGAGCCACCCAGGCGCCCCTTATGGGCACTTTTAAAAGTTTTTCCTGTGGGATGCCTGGGTGGCTCAGTGGGTTAAAGCCTCTGCCTTTGGCTCAGGTCTTGATCTCCAGGTTCTGGGATCAACTCTTGAGTTGGGCTCCTTGCTCAGCAGGGAGTCTGCTTCTCTCTCTTCCTCTATCCCTCTCCTTGCTTATGCTCTCTCTCTCACTCTCAAATAAATAAATAAATAAAATGTTTAAAAAAATTTTTTTCCCTGTGATCAATTTCTTTTAAAGAATCCTTGTTGAGTTTTATATAGGTAGGCGCTAAGTGTGAAACTTTCTTTCATCTTTGAGTACTCTTCAGTTAGTGGTATGATTGGTAAGGATAACAGGGTGTAAGATAATTTAAAAAAATTGCTACCATGATTTTTAATTACATTATATAACCAAATATAACCCTTTTTTTTTTTTTTTTAAGATTTTATTTGTCAGAGAGAGAAAGAAAGAATGGGGAAAGAAAGAAAGGGAGAAACAGGCTTCTCGCTAAGCAAGGAGCCCAATGCAGGACTCAATCTCAGGACCTCAGGATCATGACCTGAGCTGAAGGCAGACACTCAGCGGGCTGAGGTGCCTAAGCATCCCAACCAAATACAACCTCTAGAAGCACTTAATTTTGCTTCTTAAGTAAAACTTTGAAAAGCAATCACAAAACTGTAATTTTAACTGGAGTTTGGATTTTTCCTTCCTTTACTAATAGTCTCTAATGCAGTGTGCAGGAGAAAGTATCACTCTGTTCAAAAATAAGACCTACGAGGAATCTAGGGTTGCTTCACTGAGGAATATGATGACTCTCTGTACCGGTTGCTTGTGTAACTGTACCAAGGTATGATGTGCTTATGTGACTGGTCAGTCTGGGAGGTTGGTACCTGGTTGGTTGGTCGGTGGTGTAACTGGGTTTTGGGTCCATTCTTAAGTTTATACACTGAAAGTTAGAGTAAGTGCTAAGTAGAAGTAGCAACTGAAGGAATAAAGAAGCATAGGTCACCTGACTTTCTCATGAAATAAGTTCATCATTTCAGGAAGGTTTTGGAGATTATTTTACCGCTTTTATGCACAACTACATGGGCAGTTCTTTTATTGCCCACATTATTATTCATTTCATAAAAACTTGTTAACTGCTGGCTGTGTGATGTGCCTACCACTATGCCTGGGCTAGCGAGCACCACGAAGCCATTACTCTCTTGTGCCCGGACAATCTTCTGTAACACTCGGTAGAAAGTGCCACTCTGTGGAATCTTCGTTTTGATTGAGAACAAGCCTCAGGTGTAGCTTAGGCAGCCCAGAACATTGGTAATCACTGGAAAAAAACATTTTTGAAAGCTGATGATAACTGCATGGTTGTATAATAGTATTACCAGCATATACTTTTGATTTTGTGATTTTTTTTTTCTTAAACTAAAAAAAAAAAGGTATTTTTCTGTGGGGTTTTGTGTGTGTGTGTGTGTGTGTTGTTTTTTTGTTTTTTATAAATGGGAAAGGAGAGACATGGAAGAATGAACTCTAACTTACAATTATTACCTATGTTTAGGGTCAGTAGTTGGTATTTTACTTTAATGCTTATAGACTATAGTTATTACTTTAAAAAAAGAGGTTAGTGTTGTTAATACAGTTTATATCTTGGCCCTGATAGTAACCTGTTTATTTATGTTTCTTAACGATAGAGAATTTCCAGTGTAAAAAAAAATCTATATTTCATTTAAGATAGAGAAAATATTAGCTGCCAAAGATAACGTTGTGGTTTTGTTTGCTTTGTTTTTTTGTCTTAATTACAGCCCAGTCCAAATAAAATTGTGTCTAGATTTTTCCTACGATTATTGACATCAAAGCTCATGAGTGATATTGCAGATATCTGTAGAAGTTTGGTGAGTATGTTGGTTTTACCACCCTATTTCCTTGATTCGGAGATTTTTTTCATAGATACCTCTCTTCAGTAGGGATGCATCTCACAAAACATGGCATCTTGTATATTTTTTTAAATATGGAAATTAAAGTTAACTTGGTTTTAGGGAGGAACATACTGTTTGCTTTTTAATGTCAGTACGTTGCATACCACTCAATTAATTTCTCAATTAATTAATTAATTAATTTCTCAGTAATGAATAATAGATTGAATGATTAGAAACTAATCATCCAGGCTCATACTTACTTCTGTCTAACATTGTAGCAAAATTCAAAATAATCATCTGTCCTTAAAAATAAAAACAAAAGGGACGCCTGGTGGCTCAGTTGGTTAAGCAGCTGCCTTCGGCTCAGGTCATGATCCCAGTGTCCTGGGATCGAGTCCCACATCGGGCTCCTTGCTCAGCAGTGAGCCTGCTTCTCCCTCTGCCTGCCACTCTGTCTGCCTGTGCTTGCTCCTGCACTCTCTCTCTCTCTCTGACAAATAAATGAATTAAAAAAAAAAAAAAAAAGGGACCCATGGGTGGCTTAGTCCTTGAGCATCTGACTCTTGGTTCCAGCTCAGTTCATGATGTCAGTGTTGTGAGATGGAACCCAGTGTCGGGCTCTGTTCTGCATGTGGCACCTGCTTAAGATTCTCTCTCTCTCTGGGGCGCCTGGGTGGCTCAGTGGGTTAAGCCTCTGCCTTCGGCTCAGGTCATGATCGCAGGGTCCTAGGATCGAGCCCCACATCCGGCTCTCTGCTCAATGGGGAGTCGCTTCCTCCTCTCTCTCTGTTTGCCTCTCCACCTACTTGTGATCTCTCTTTCTGTCGAGTAAATAAATAAAATCTTAAAAAAAAAAAAAAGATTCTCTCTCTCTGTTCCTCCCCCAGCGCCCTCCTGCACCCCAGCTTGTATACTCTCTTGTGCTCTTCTGATAAAAATAAAAATGAAAACAATTTTACCAGATGAGCAACATAATTTCATCATGGTATTTTTTCCCCCATACAAATAGGCTTAAGCTACACGTACTCTTTTGTCTGGAACAGTGCCTGGCACATGCAGGAGATACTCAAATATATGTTACGTGAAAAAATATTCTGTAACTTGGTTCTTTTCACTTAGTAATAAATCTTGGTCATTTTTCCATGTTGCTGCATGCTGCCGTTGTCTTTATCTTTTTTTAATAATAGCATTGTATTTCATTATTGGGAATAGTATATTTGTATTTTTAGTCCATCTGACCTTAAGATTGGAAGAGGTTTCTACTTTTTTGTTATTATTAGGGTTTTTGCAGTAAAGATTCTTGTACTTTTGTCTATGTGTATTTGTGCATTTGAGGGGTGTAGAATAAATTCTAGCAGTGGAATTTTTTGTTTAAAAGGAATGTGAATTTTACTTTTTGATGGATATTGTTACTTTCCTCCAAAATAGTCATACCAATTTATACTTCTCCCCATATGCTCATCAGTTTTGGGAATTAAAATCCTTAATATAGGAAATTATTTGGGGGCTCCTGAGTGGCTCAGTTGGTTAAGCAGCCAACTCTTTGTTTTGACTCAGGTTGTGATTGCAAGGTTCTACACACCCAGCAGGGAGTCTGCTGTAGCATCCTCTCCTTCCCTCTCACCCTGCTCGAGCGTACTCTCTCCTCCCTTTCTCTCTCTTACATAAAACTGGAAAAAATTATCTCAAAAGTATGCATAGTATTATTATATAGACATATTATAGTTTATCGGTTTTTCATTGTTGGGCGCTTAACACCTGAATCTGAATTGTTTGAATAGATGAATTTTAACTACATCATATTTCTGAAAGAAGCCAATCGAACATCTTTCTTTTCCTCCTTTGAAGGCATCCTTTATCAGAAAGCCCCTGGACTTGGGAGAAGTAGATTCCATGGAGGATGATCCTGATGAGAATCTGATGGAGGTGGAGGATCAGTCGTCCATGAATCTGTTCAGTGACTCCCCTGCTGGCAGCACTAGTGATGCGTGTGTGTCTGGAGACAGCCAGAGTACCTTCGGTAAATACAGTTTTACTGCTTGGGACTTCTCTTTTTTTTTTTTTAAAGATTGATTTATCTATTTGACAGAGACCACAAGTAGGCAGAGAGGCAGGCTGAGGGAGAGAGAGGAGGAAGCAGGGAGAGAGCCCGATGTGGGGCTCGATCCCAGGACCCTGGGGCCATGACCCTAGCCGAAGGCAGAGGCTTTAACCCACTGAGCCACCCAGGCGCCCCTGCTTGGGACTTCTTTTACCTCTCTGTATGGATTGGGCAGTGCAAAAGCCCTCCTACATACCAACTTTATGTTCATTTTATTTTCCCTTGGGCAGTCTATTAGGTTTGTTCCCTTCTGTGTACTTTAGATTGCTCTAATTATTAATTGAATTTTACTATTTTCTTCTTCATGAGAGGAATTTAAACTATTTACTGAAGAAATAGAACTGTGTGATGGATTATTTGGAAAACAGAAAGCAGGAGAGTGAAAAGACCATACGGCTATCACTCTTAACCTTTTCCCATTATAATCAGCGTCAGTGTTCAGATACTTTCTTATACCTCGTTCAGCAGTTATAAGCATTTTTTATTTAAGCTATTTGTATTGATAATTATCTTTTTTGATGGCTTCATAATATTCCAATTAACGTATATATATCATAATTCAGTTGACCATTTTTTCTTGTCAGAAATTTAGATTCCTTTTTCTCTAATTACCAGTATTGCAATGAATTTGTCTGTGTAGATTTTCTCATAGATTATTTCTGGATGACAGAATCCTAGGGTAACTTTCCATGAAGAATTTTGAAGCTGTTAATGTGTAATCTATTTCACCATAACTTTGCTTTCCGTATACTTTTCTCTCTTTTTTTCCCCCCATAGGCGGGAGGATATTTGAGCTAATGTTCAATATATGTGTTTGCTGTATCCCTCTCTTAGTTCTAATAAGTGCTTTTTATTTTCAGGTGCCATGAATCCTTTAGCTGAAGAACATCTGTCAAAGCAAGATCTACTTTTTTTAGACATGCTCAAGTTCTTGTGTATGTGTGCAACTACCGCTCAGACCGGAACTGTGTCATTTAGAGCAGCTGACATTCGGAGGAAATTGTTGATGTTAGTCGATACTAGCATGCTAGACCCTGCTAAATCTCTCCACCTACGCATGGTGAGTTAAGGGAAAGTGACACATCTTCAATTTCTCTCTTTTGTTGCTGGATACATGTAACAGACTGACATGTAACAATCATGTAGTACCTTTGATGGATTGAAATTACTTCCTCAAAGAATGAGTCTGATGCTAGTTATAAAATACACTTTTTCTGTAATGTACTGTGAAAAAATTTTAAGTGGATCCTTAATGTTAAAACTTCATGGACTCTGGATAGATTTACTATCTTTAGGTGTAAATAATTATTATAAGTTATTTTAAATCAGGCTAAGAAACACAGACTCTGATGTAAAGATAATATATAACCTTGTAGTTGAACTCTGAATCTTGCCTTGACCTTAGTTTATTTGCTTTAAAGTTTTGTTTTTGCTGTATTTTGTTTCTGTACAATTTTTTTTAAATTCCAGTTTGCTAGTATACTCTTTAAATATTTTTTGATATAATTTCAGAGTGACAGTTAAGTTACAGTACTATAGGAATTCTCTTCCCTTCATACACTTGCACAATTAACATTTTGCCAAATTTGCCATTTCATTTTCTCTTTCTGCGTGCATGCATGCTCCCTCTCTCTCTCTATCTCAGACACACACACAAACACACAGACACACACGTATGTCTTTTGAACCATTTTGAGATTAATTTGCTGATGTGACGCCCCTTTTCTTCAGTGTATGTGCTAACGACAGTGGTCCTCTCCTACATAAGCACAGTCTCATTGGGAAACTAACATTGTAGCATTGCGATTAGTTGTAGAGTCTATTCAGATCTTCGAACCTGGAGCACTTCCTTAGTTTCTCCTTCTCTTTTCTGACCTTTGTATTTTTTTTTTTTTTTTTACTTTATTTAAGCTTTATTTAAACATATGATGTAACCCCACCACCCTCACCCAACCCCTCTTCCCCCCACCCCCCTCAGTTTGTTTTATGACATTAAGAGTCTCTTTTGGTTTTTCTCCCTCCCGATCCCATCTTCTTTCATTTTTACTTTTCCTACCACCTTAACTCCCACCCCTGTTGCATCTCCACTTCCTCATATCAGGGAGATCATGTGGTAGTTGTCTTTCTCCAGTTGACTTATTTCGCTAAGCATAATACGCTCTAGTTCCATCCATGTCATCGCAAATGGTAAGATTTCATTTCTTTTGATGGCTGCATAGTATTCCATCGTATATATATACCACATCTTCTTTATCCATTCATCTGTTGATGGGCATCTAGGTTCTTTCCATAACTTGGCTATTGTGGACATTGCTGCTATAAACATTCGGGTACACGTGCCCCTTTGGATCACTACGTTTGTATCTTTAGGATAGATACCCAGTAGTGCAATTGCTGGGTCATAAGGTAGCTCTATTTTCAATTTTTTGAGGAACCTCCATACTGTTTTCCAGAGTGGTTGCACCAGCTTGCATTCCCACCAACAGTGTAGCAGGGTTCCCCTTTCTCCGCATCCTCGCCAGCATCTGTCATTTCGTGACTTGTTCATTTTAGCCATTCTGACTGGTGTGACCTTTGTATTTTTAAATAGAACAACCACTTGCTCTCTAGGAGCCCTCACTTTAGGTTTGTCTATTTCCTGTAATTAGATTTAGATGTAGGTTTTGGTGAGAATGTTAGAAAAGGAATCCCTCTCCTGCCCTACTCCCATCAGTCTGTCTACTGATAGATGAAACTTCCATTTCCAGTCCAACATCGTAGAATTTTTTTTTCTCTTTCCATATTCGTAGCTCCGTTTTCCAACAGTAAGAAAGCTGGCTTCCCAATTACCTTCAATACAGTTACTTTTTTACTCAGAATTCTTTTATGTAACTTTTACCCCTTGACCATGTAGGCCATCGCCTCCTTTGCTCCAGCACCAGTGAGCTTTGAGGGAGAGCCTCTGGCTCAGTGGGGCACGTCCCCAGTCCCAGCAACTTGGCAAATGTGCCTGTGTTTCCTCAGCCCTGGGAAAGGCGCCAGGGGTTGATTAGAATTTCTTGCAGTCAGGTGGGTCAAGTCGCTGGTAGAATCCCCTGTCATGTTCCCACGGAGGTGAACAAGCTGATTGATCCTCCAAGCCCGGCCATTGTGCTTGGTTGAGCCCAATTGGATTCCCTGGTTTTGACCCTGGCAAACTAGTTAGGTCTCCAGCCGTGGCCAGTGAGGAGAGCTGTGTGCTTTTCTTGAGGCTCTGGTGCTTAAAATCAGTTGAAGACACTCAGAAACATCACATGTATGGCTCAAAGCAAGTATTTTAAATGGTCCAGGTTAGTCTTCTTTTATAATATCTGAGGAGTAAGAAACCTTTTCTACATATAGATGATGGGAAACAATGTTTTCTCCTTTCTTACTACAGCTAGAAAGGGATTTGGCAGCTCTCAGAAACCGGCTGCCTACTTATAACTACCGTGATCATACCTGATGGTTGCTGCATGCTTCTTGGTGTCCACAGTAGCATGGGAAACCCTATAAGGTTGCTTTATAGGAGGGTAACTCAGGGTATTTATAATTTTTTCCCCACCCACCATCATCTCTGCTGTCCAAAATTCATTCCTAGAACCATTTTTACCATTGAAATCTCATCCGCAGGCATAACAGTAGTTTCAGATTCTTGCTCAGGATCTTTGTTTTGTTTTGTTTTAAGATTTTATTTATTTATTTGACAGACAGACAAAGATCACAAGTAGGCAGAGAGGCAGGCAGAGAGAGAGGGGGAAGCAGGCTCCCTGCCGAGCAGAGAGCCTGATGCGGGGCTCGATCCCAGGACCCTGAGATCATGACCTGAGCCGAAGGCAGAGGCTTAACCCACTGAGCCACCCAAGTGCCCCTATTGCTCAGGATCTTAACCCCAACCCCAACAGTGATAACAACTACCTACCTAATGAATTCGACAATAAATGCTAGACAGTTACATTCATTTCCTTTAGTCCTCACAGGAAGCTGGCCAGGTACATGCTGTATCCCCATTTTATAGATGAGAGTCCAAAGGCTCAGGTAACAAGGCCAGTTTTTTAACTACACTAGTAACAGGCTGTAGTGCTGGCATTTGAAACCAGCTCTGTTTAACTTCAGACCTTTTTTTTAACCATCTTGTCTCCTTTAGAAATTCAGTGGTCTTTTTTTGTGTGCAGGTATGTATGTGTGCATGCGTTGATGAATTTATGGTTACATATATACTTAAGCAAATGATTTATGAAAAAAAGATGATTTCTTTTCTCTTTAATTATCTTAGTATCTAGCGCTTTTAAAGGAGCTTCCTGGAGAAGAATATCCTTTGCCAATGGAAGAGGTTGTTGAACTTCTAAAACCACTCTCGTAAGAAATTAAAACCATGTATTATGTTCACTTTAAATTTATAAATGAACTGGTGTGTTCTGTTACACTCACAAAGGTAAACTTTTTCCGCTGCAGCAATGTGTGTTCTTTCTATCGCCGTGACCAGGATGTTTGTAGAACAGTCTTAAACCACTTCGTTCATGTAGTGAGGAACCTGTATCAAGGCGATATGGACGCTGAAAACACAAGGGATGCTCAAGGGCAGTTGCTAACAGTGATAGGAGCATTCTGGTAGGTGCAGAGCAGTTTGTGGAGTTCTTAATTCTCTTTTGCTACTCTGGATACAATTGCCAACTTTGCATTTCTACCTTAGTGACTTAGGCTAATCGTTGAATGTAACTATATACAACCTTTGACAATAGTAGAATGTAGCTTCTGTCTCCCTCCTTAGCTGCTTGAAGAACTAGTGAACACATTGGCCATGACACTATCTGGGTGTTTTGTGCATGTAGTCACAGTGTGACGAAACCCAATGATACCCTATGACAGAGGGGCACATATGTGTAATTTAGAACCCTCGGACCCACCGGATCGATAAGGCCTTCTGAATTGTTATAGAATGTGGTTTTGTAATATTTGATATAAGAACAGAACTTTACAGAACCTGGTGGCTCATTGGGTTAAGCCTCTGCCTTCTGCTTAGGTCATAATCTCAGGGTCCTGGGATCGAGCCCCGCATCAGGGAGCCTGCTTCCCCGTCTCTGTCTGCCTTTCTGCCCACTTGTGATCTCTCTCTATCAAATAAATAACTAGAAAAATCTTAAAAAAAAAAAAACCCAGAACTTTACAAATGTTTTCCTTTTAAAGCAAGTTTATAACATGGTTAGCTGAAGTATGGTAGCCCCTAGAGGAGGCATAATCATATAAAATAATATACATTAAAATGAACTTTTTTTTTTTAGATTTTATTTATTTATTTGCCAGGATAAGCAAAAGAGAACATGGGCAGGGAGAAGAGGGAGAAACAGACTCCCTGTTGAGTGGGGACCCCAACACAGGTGCCATCCCAGGATGACCTAAGCTGAAGGCAGATGCTTAACCCACTGAGCCACCAGGCGCCCCTGAAATGAACTCATTTTCAAGCTAACTTCTTTTACGAAAGTTAAGAATATTGACTGGTATATGCCACTTGATGAGAATTAAATTTAGTATGGAAAGAGATTTTGGAAGAATAACTAGAGGTTAGAAAAAGTGTAATACCCAGTGATTTCTTTTTTTTTTTTTTTTACACTGTGCTTTTACTGGAATAATTATTTGACCTTGAAACATTTACTTTATTTCAGGCACCTAGCAAAGGAGGGGAAATGCACATTCTCTGTAAGAGTGGCACTAGTAAAGTGCCTTAAAACTTTGCTTGAGGTGAGTTAGTCTACGTTAATTATTAGTAATGTCTCCACTGAAATTTCTAAAGTAGCCTTTGTTTCTTTTTCTCAGCGCGTGATTTTTCTCTTAGTATTTTGTATTTGACACCATTTTTTCTTTTCCCATAGACTGATCCTTACTCAAAATGGGCTGTTCTTAATGTAATGGGAAAAGACTTTCCTGTAAACGAAGTATTTCCACATTTTCTTGCTGATCGTCATCATCAAGTTAGCATGTTGGCTGCCGAGTCCATCAACAGGTAATGGGGCCTGTCTTCCGGCAGTTCTGGGATGCTGCAGGTGGCAGGGTCATGTAGCCAGGAAGAAGGCCGTGTTTGCTGAGTATACACTGTCCGCCTGGCAGTGATGCTTTCCCTTAATTCTGACAGTCCCATCCCCTGGACACCCTTACTGCCTGCAGTTTGTAAATGAAAAGAGGCTTCGAGAGGGAAGGTAACTTGCTCGGTGCCATCCAGCCAGTAAGTGGTGGAGCCAAATGAGGTGTGTCCACTCTCACTTATGGGACGGATGGACTGTTTGGATAGGGCTGTGATTTTACAGGAGTTTGTGAAATGAAAATGATCACGTTTCACCGTGTGCTAATTACAGTCAGATTCATGTCAGTGAACGTACAGTTAGGCACTGGAGTAAGCCTGTCATAGAGACCTGTTTAATGTTTGAGTCCTTGCAGAAGCAGTGTTAACTTTTCCAGGACTACATGTTTCTCAGGTGGTCCAGTTGATTTTTAAGATCTAAATTCTGAGCTATCTCTGCCTTTCCCACCTTACGCTCCTTATAAGTAAAGTACCTCTCTCCTTTATTTTTCTCAATAGCATGTATGACCACTTGAAGTGTTACATTTTAGGGGCACCTGGGTGGCTCAGTGGGTTAATAAGCCTCTACCTTCAGCTCAGGTCATGATCTCAGGGTTCTGGAATCAAGCCCTGCATCGGGTTTTCTGCTCGGTAGGGAGCCTGCTTTCCCCTCTCTGCCTACTTGTGATCGCTCTCTCTGTCAAATAAATAAATAAAATCTTTAAAAAAAAAAAAAAGAATGAAATGTTATATTTTAAATATAACACATCTAGCTTAAATAGAAGCTGCTAGAAGGCTTTGGTTTTTTTGTCTGTTTCGTTCTTTCCTGTATACTCAGCACCAAAAACAATAATGACGTGGTAGGTGTTCAGTAATTTATAAAATAAATGAATGTGGGGCACCTGGGTGGGTTAAACCTCTGCCTTTGGCTCAGGTCATGATCTCAGGGTCCTGGGATCGAGCCCCGAATCGGGCTCTCTGCTCAGCGGGGAGCCTGCTTCCCCCTCTGTCCCTGCCTGCCTCTCTGCCTGCTTATGATCTCTTCTCTCCCTGTCAAATAAATAGATAAAATCTTTAAAAAATCTTAAAAAAAAACAAATAAAAACAAAACAAAAATAAATAAATGAATGTTTGAAAAAGGAACTTATGCTTGAAAAAACACCAAAACTGAAAATCATTTGGGTAACTACTATTTGGATGTAAGTGATCAATAATTAATGCTTGCTATAAAGAAATTACCCCAGCAGGCAGATAAATGTATGTGTTAGTTAAACCTAATGTGTGCACAGTTTGAGTATGCTGACATTAGTGTTTTCACAAATCAGAGTTGTGTCTAATCCCTCAGGTATGGAATGCTTTTCAGGACTTGCATTGTAAAGGTTTCCCATGAATGTGAGCTTTACTTCAGTCCTTAAAAGATGAAAGATAAACACAGAAGCTAAAGATCTGGGGGTGTGGAGAACCACAAGTTAATGCAATAAAACAGTGCAGTGTGATTTTGGAAAACCTCTTGGAAGATTTAAAAAATGTATACATTCTAGAATGACATGAATATAACATCTGTTGGGATTTTTTGGTTTTTTTTGTTGTTGTTGATATTTATTTATTTATTTATTTATAAAGATTTTTAAATTTTTATTTATTTGACAGAGATCACAAGTAGGCAGAGAGAGTAGGGGAAAGCAGGCTCCCTGCTGAGCAGAGAGCCTGATGCGCGGCTCAATCCCAGGACCCTGGGATCATGACCTGAGCTGAAGGCAGAGGCTTTAACCCAGACACTCCTATTATTGATATTTAATATTGGGCTATTTTAAGAGATGTTAGAGGAACTGGAGGAATCGGGAACACCAAAAAGTGTAAAAGCGGGATGCCTGGGTCACTCAGTGGGTTAAGCGGCTGCCTTCGGCTCAGCTTGTGATCCCAGGGTCCTGGGATCAAGTCCTGCTTTGGACTCCTTGCTCCGAGGGGAGCCTGCCTCTCCCTCTCCCTCTGCTTGCCACTCTGCCTGCTTGTGACCTCTCTCTCTGTCAAATAAATAGGATCTTAAAAAGTGTAAAGGCTTTGGTTACTAAAAAAAAGCACAAGTGGGGGCACCTGGGTGGCTCAGTGGGTCAAAGCCTCTGCCTTTGGCTCAGGTCATGATCCCAGGGTCCTGGGATCGAGCCCCACGTCGGGTTCTCTGCTCAGCCGGGAGCCTGCTTCCCTTCCCCCATCTCTGCCTGCCTCTGCCTACCTGTGATCTCTGTCTGTCAAATAAATAAATAAAATCTTTAAAAAAAAAAGAAGGGACAAAATTGAGCAGAGTTGTTCTTAAATATGATAGGATATTATGCAGAGAGCACTGATCAGCTTTTTTCCATCACATGAAGACATTAAATAGATCATCAAGGCATAAAGCTATCCACTTTAGGATAAAATCACTTTTTTTTTTTTAAAGTAGGCTCCATCCTGGGCATGGACCCCAGCACGGGGACTTTCAAGATCTGAGCTGAGATCAAGAGTTGGACATTTAACCAACTAAGCCACCCAGGCGCCCCAGGATAAGATCACTTTTTAAAATTAGAGCATGGGCGGGGGGTGCCTGGGTCGCTCAGCGGGTTAAAGCCGCTGCCTTCAGCTCGGGTCATGATCCCGGGGTCGTGGGATCGAGCCCCGCATCGGGCTCTCTGCTCTGTAGATGGCCTGCTTCCTCCTCTCTCTCTCTGCCTCTCTGCCTACTTGTGATCTCTGTCAAGTGAATAAATAAAATCTTAAAAAATAAATAAATAAAATAAAATTAGAGCATGGGGACAGGAGCCTAAGGCTTGGTGTTTGATCAGAGGATAATTTTTCTTTATGGGCTAGTTTGAGTTCAGGACTGTTCAAGTTTGGGCAATAAGCTAAAAGATTTTTTTTAAAGATTTTATTTATTTATTTGACAGGGAGAGATCACAAGCGGGCTGATTGAGGGGGAAAGCAGGCTCCCTGCTGAGCAGAGAGCCAGGTGCAGGGCTCTATCCCAGGACCCTGAGATGATGACCTGAGCCAAAGGCAGAGCCTTAAACCACTGAGCCACCCAGGTGCCTCAAGCTAATAGATTTTTTGAGACCCTTCCAGTTCTAGGAGAAAATGCAGTATATTTTAAAGACCTGACATTAACCAGTGGATATAAACCTGTTTAAATGGGTTTAGATTTCATAGGTTTTTAAAAAGAAGGCCCAGTATACTATTATATCTCATAATGTGATTTATTTGTGTCCCATGATATGCTTTAGAAAATAATGTTAAAGGTAAAAAATTATTTCACTTTTTTCTTTTTTTTTTTTTTTTTAAGGTTATTCCAGGATATGAAACACAGAGGCTCTTCCACATTATTGAAAGCACTTCCTTTGAAACTTCAGCAAACAGCTTTTGAAAATGCATACTTGAAAGCTCTGGAAGGAATGAGAGAAGTGGTAATTTTAGCAATGCATAAGTGCTTTTATCATATACTTCTCATAAGTATGTCATCTGTTACTTTCCGAGTGTGACCTAGGACAGTGTGTATTCACCAGCTTAATGAAACAACTGTGTGACTTAATTGAAATTGGTTGGAATTGATCCAATAATGGCAATTTCTTTTGGTTCAACTTATATGTACTATTTTTTTTTTTTAAAGATTTTATTTATTTGACAGAGATCACAAGTAGGCAGAAAGGCAGGCAGAGAGAGAGGAGGAAGCAGGCTCCCTGCTGAGCAGAGAACCCGATGTGGGGCTTGATCCCAGGACCCTGAGATCATGACCTGAGCCGAAGGCAGAGGCTTAACCCACTGAGCCACCCAGGCGCCCCTATGTACTATTTTTTTGTGGGAAAAACAAAATTTACTGGATTTTTATGGGAGTACAAATAGCTTATTAAAAATTTTTTTAAAAATTGAAGTAGGGCTAGCCTACAGTGTTGTATTAGTTTCAGGTGTGTAACAGTAATTCTGTAAATTACTAGTGCCCATCATAAGTATGGTCATCATATAGCATCATCACAGTATTATTGTGTATATTCTCTGTGCTGTGTTTTTCATTTCTGTGACTTACTTATTTTATAGATGGAAGTTTGTACCTGTTCATCTCCAGTCTCTATTTCTCCCGTCTCCCCCCCATCTTCCCTCTGACAACCACCAGTTCTCTGTATTTAAGGGTCTGATTGTTTGTTTGTTTTGTTTTGTAGATTCCACATTAAGTGAAATATATGGTGTTTGTCTTTTTTTTTACTTACTTCACTTAGCATTATACCCTCTAGATCCATCCATGTTGTTGCAGATGTCAGGATCTCTCTTTTTTTTTCCCCCCAATGGCTGAGTAGTACTCCATCTCTCACACACACACCCGAACACATACCCACCCACCCCCCACAATTTATCCGTTCATTTGTCAGTGGACACTTGGGTTGCGTCCATCACTGGGATATTGTAAATATTGCATAGGAGTGCGTGTATCTTTCAAATTAGTGTTTTTCTTTCTTCAGTAAGGTCCCAGTAGTGAAATTTTTGGATCATAAGGGATTCCCATTTTCAATTTTTGGAGTAACCTCTACACTGTGTTCCACAGTAACTGCCCCGGCTTGCATGCCCACCAGCAGTGCACGAGGCTTACCTTTCTTCCATGTCCTCCCAGCACCTGTTATTTCTTGTCTTCCTCATACCAGCCATTCTGACAGCTGTCAGGTGATGATAGCTCACTTTGATTTTGATCTGCATTTCACTGATGATGATGTGTCTGTTGGCCATCTGTATGTTTTTGGAAAAATGTCTGTTTAGGTCCTCTGCCCATTCTTTAATCGAATTGTTTCTGTGTGGAGTTGTAGAAGTTTTTTTTACAATAAATATTTTGGTTGTTAACTCCTTATCAGATGTATCATTTGCCAGTATCTTCTTTCATTCAGTAGGTTGCCTCTTAGTTTTGTGAATGGTTTCCTTTGGTGTGCAAAAGCTTTTCATTTTGGTTGAGTCCCAGGGGTTTACTTTTGCTTTAGTTTTCTTTGCCTTGGTAGACATATTGAGAAAAATGTTGCTGAGGTCAGTGTCCAAGAGATTACTGCCTGTGTTTTCTTTTAGGAATTTTATGGTTTCAGGTATCACATTTAGATCTTTTTTTTTTTTTTAAGATTTTATTAAGAATCTTGTTAGAGAGAGAAAGCACAAGCAGGGGAAGCAGCAGAGGCAGAGGGAGAAGCAGGCTCCCCGATGACGAGGGATCTGAAGCGGACTCGCTTCTAGGACCCTGGGATCGTGACCTGAGCTGAAGGCAGATGGTTAACTGACTGAGCCACCCAGGCGCCCCTCACATTTAATTCTAAAATCCATTTTGAGTTTATTTTTGTGTATGGTGTAAGAGTAGTCCAGCTTTATTTTTTGGCAGGTAGCTGTCCAGTTTTCCCAGCACCATTTATCGAAGGTACTGTTTGTTTTCCATTGTATATTCTTGCTTTCTTTGTGGTAGGCTAATTGACCATAGAAGTATGGGTTTGTTTTTGGCCTCTTTTTTCTGTTCCATTGATCTCTGTGTCTTTCTTGTATGCCAGTTCCATGCTGTTTCGATTACTGTAGCTGTGTAGTGTATCTTGAAATCTGGGATTGTGATACCTCTAGTTTTGTTCTTTTTCAAGACTGCTTTGGCTACTTGGTGTCTTTTCTGGCCCCATACAAATTTTATAAGGTTATTTATTCTAGTTCTGTGAAAAATGCTATTGGCATTTTCATAGGAATTGCATTAAATCTGTAGATTGCTTTGAATAGAATGGCCATTTTAACAAGACTCTTTCGATCTGAGGCATGATACATATTTCCATTGTTTTGTGCCATCTTCAGTTTCTTTCATCAGAATGTAGGTCTTTCTCCTCCTTGGTTAAACTTACTCCTAGGTTTTTCATTCTTTTTGATATAATAGTAAATGTCATTGTTTTATTAATTTCTCTTGCTGCTACTTCGTTATTAGTGTATGAAAGTGTAACAAAGGGGCACCTGGGTGGCTCAGTTGGTTAGGCGGCTGCCTTTGGCCCAGGTCATGATCTTGGAGTCCTGGGATTGTGCCCCACGTTGGGCTCCCTGCTCAGCAGGGAGTTTGCTTCTATCTCTACCTTCTGCTCCCTCTGCTTGTGCTGTGTGTGTGTCAAATAAATAAAATCTTTTTTAAAAAGTGCAACAGATTTCTGTATAAATTTTGTATCCTTCAATAGTATGCTGAATTCATTTATGAGTTCTAATAGTTTTTAGATGGAATCATTAGGTTTTTTTTTTTTTTAAAGATTTTATTTATTTACTTGACAGAGGTCACAAGTAGGCAGAGAGGTAGGCAGAGAGGGAGGGGGAAGCAGGCTCCCTGCTGAGCAGGAGCCTGATGCGGGGCTCGATTCCAGGACCCTGGGATCATGACCTGAGCTGAAGGCAGAGGCTTTATCCCACTGAGCCACCCAGGCGCCCCTCATTAGGATTTTCTATGTATAGTATCATGTCACCTGTAAACAGTGACAGTTTCATTTTATCCATAGCAGTTTGGACGCCTTTTAATTCTTGTCTGATGGCTGCAGCTAGGACTTCCAGTACTGTGTTGAATAAAACTGTCAAGAATAGACATCCTTTACTTGTTCCTGATCTTAGAGGAAATGTTCTCTTTTATTCATCATTGAATATAATCTTAGCTGGGGTTTTTTTGTAGATGGCCTTTATTATGTGGAGGTTTGTTCCTTTAAAGTTTTCTTTGTTTAGAGTATTTGTCATGAAGGATGTTGTATTTTCTCAAATGTATTTTTGCATCTATTGAGGGTACCATATGATTCTTGTTCTTCCTCTTGTTAATGTGACATATCATATTGATTGATTTGTGAATATTGAATCATCCTTGTATCACTGGAATAAATCCCCTTGATTTCAATGAATGGTCTTTTTTGATGTCTTGTTGAATTCATTTTGGTATTATTTTGTTGAGGATTTTTGCATCTGTGTTCTTCTGGGATATTGGCCTGTTTTTTTTTTTTTGTTCTTTTTAAAAATTTTTTAATTTATTTGTCAGAGAGAGCACAAGCAGGTAAAGTGGCAGGCAGAGGCAGAGAGAAAAGCAGGCTCTCCGCTGAGCAACGTGCCCGATGGAGGACTTGATCCTACCCTGGAATCATGATCTGAGCCAAAGGCAGATGCTTAACCAACTGAGCCACCCAGGTGTCCTATTGGCTGTTTTTTGATTACTGATTCAGTTTCCTTACTAGTAACCTGTCCCCAAATTCTGTTTCTTCCTGAATAATTTTTGGGATTGTATGTTTCTAGAAATTTATCCATTTGTTCTAGGTTGTCCAATTTGTTGCCATGTAATTTTTCATAGTATTCTCCTATAATCCTTTGCCTTTCTGTGGTGTTGGTTGTTAGTTTTCCTCTTTCATTTCTGATTTTATTTATTTGAGTGTTCTTTTTTTTATCCCTTAATGAGTCTGACTAAATAAAGATTTATCAATTTTGTTGATATTTTCAACGAACCAGCCCTTAGTTTCGTAGGTCTTTTTTTTTTTTTTTTTAGTCTTTTATTCGTTTCCTCTCTAATCTTTCTTATTTCCTTCCTTCTACCAATTTTGCCCTTTGTTTATTCTTTTTCCAGTTGCATTTGGTGTAAAGTTAGGTTGCTAATTTGAGACTTTTGTTGTTTTTTTGAGGTATGCTATACACTTCCCTCTTAGAACTGCTTTTGCTATGTCCCAACGATTTTTGAGTTACTGTGTTTCCATTTTTGTTTGTTTCCATATATTAATTTCCTCTTTGATTTCTTCACTCACCCATTGGTAGTCAGTGGCATGTTGTTTAGGCTCTGTGGGTTTGTGTTACTGTCCTTTTTTTTGGTTATTTATATTATACTTCTGTGGTTAGAAAAGTTTGATATGACTTCAGTCTTCTTAAAATAGCTTTTTTATAAGATCTGATTAGAGGCTTATTTGGAGAACAGGGAGTGGTAGGACGAAATGGATTTTTAAAAATGTTCTAATAGGGAAGATCAAATTATGTTGGTCTTTTTTAGTGAACCTTATGATTTCCATATTTCTTTGAAGAATATTTTTTAAAAGATTTTTATTTATTTGAGAGAGAGTGTGTGCTCACATACACGAGTGGGAGTGGGTGCTCGGGGGCAGAGGGAGAGGGAGAATCCCAAGAAGACACCCCACTGAGCACAGGCTGAGTTTGAGCTTGATCTCACATCTGTGAAGTCATGACCTGGCCTAAACTATGAGTGAGCCACCCAGACACCCTTAGAATGATATTTTTCTTTAGTGGCGGAATTACCTGAATGTTAGAAATTATTTACTTATTGGGGCACCTGGGTGGCTCAGTTGGTGAAACGTTTGCCTTTGGCTCAGGTCTTGATCCGGGGGTCCTGGGATCCAGCCCCGTGTCAGGCTCCCTCTTCAGCAGGGAGCCTGCTTCTCCCTCTGACTCTGCCTGCCACAACCCTGCTTGTGCTCTCTCTGTCAAATAAATAAAATCTTAGGGGAAAAAAAAAAGAGGGGTGCCTGGGTGGCTCAGTTAAGCGTCTGCTTTCGGCTTACATGATCTCAAAGTCCTGGGATTGAGCCCCACATCAGGCTCCCTGCTCAGCACGGAGGCTGTTTTTCCCCCTCCTTCCTGCTTGTGCTCTCTTGCTCTCTCTCAATTGAATAAATAAAAAGGAAATTTATTTATGCCTTGGTATGTTCTTAAATAGTATGTGAGATAGTTAACTAAATACTGTCTAATTGATGATAGCATGAAACTGAAAAGGACAGTTCCATGAAAGAATGAATTTTCAAAAAAAAAGTTTGAATGGATTGAAAAAAAATGTGATTAATAAAAAAACATAATAGAGGTGTATATCATACATTTTAAGATTAGCCTGTCTTGGGCAAAAAGGGAAAATAATTGACCTGATAGAAATTCATTTGTAGGGACGCCTGGGTGGCTCAGTGGTTAAGCCTCTGCCTTCGGCTCAGGTCATGGTCTCGGGGTCCTGGGATCGAGCCCCGCATCGGGCTCTCTCCTTGGCGGGGAGCCTGCTTCTCCGTCTCTCTCTCTGCCTGCCTCTCTGCCTACTTGTGATCTCTGTCTGTCAAGTAAATAAATAAAATCTTTAAAAAAAAAAAAAAAGAAATTCATTTGTAAAAAGTCCTAAGAAATTTTACATCTTGAGAGCATTCTATGAATCTGCATTGTAATAGTTATCAGAAGAAGCAAATTCTGTCCTAGACATTATTGATAGAAGTATACCGTCCTGAATCCAGGGTCGTCTGTACATTATAGAGGACAGCGAGCTTCTTGGGTTTGGTCCTGAGTAAAAGCAGATTTTTAACTAAGATGTTAGAGAGTCTGTAGATGTGTTTCTCTTAAGCCAGTGGAGGAGCTGATGTAGTGGGGGACTCATAGCAGTCTGCCAGTGATGGCCATTTAGTAAAGGAATTTGGCTCCTATTTTCATTGTTCCAGAAAAACAGAAATAGGGTCAGTGAGTAGCAGAGTTTTCAAAATGTGAAGAGAAACTTTTTTTTTCTTTTTAAAGATTTTATTTTTAAGTCATCTCTGTACCCGATGTGGGGCTTGAACCCACAATCCCGAGATCAAGAGTCCCATCCTCCACCAACTGAGCCAGCCAGGCCCCCTGAGGAACTTTTATCAATTATAGCTAGTTAAAAAAAATGTTCACATCTATTGGGATATTATAATGATAGGTCATTAAGTTAGAAGCATGTATTCTTTTGTCTAGCTGCCTAGTTATCTAGGATTTTATTTTCACTTTTGACAATACATGTGACAGTATTTTTTTTCAAGATTTTATTTATTTATTTGACAGAAATCACAAGTAGGCAGAGAGGCAGGCAGAGGAGGTGGGGGAAGCAGGCCCCCTGCTGAGCAGAGAGCCTGACGTGGGGCTTGATCCCAGGACCCGGAGATCATGACCTGAGCCGAAGGCAGAGGCTTAACCCACTGAGCCACCCAGGCGCCCCATGTGACAGTATTTTTTAAAGTATAAAGACCTATCAAATAATAAAGATAATGAAAGCATCTTAGGATATATACTTGGTCATGGAAAAGGAGCTTATAATCGTTCTCAGCTTCTTGCAATTTTTTTCTTCATTTTAGTTGTTTTAAATCCAGTTAATGTCCAGTGTTACATTATTTTCAGGTGTTCAATACAGTTACTCAGCACTTCCATACATCCCCTAGTACTCACCATTACAAGTGCCCTCCTTAGTACTCATCACCTTCTTCTTCTATCCTGTTTTCTTTTTTTTTTTTTTTTAATTTTGTTAGTCACCATACAGTACATCATTAGTTTTTCATGTAGTGATCCATGATTCATTGTTTGCATGTAACCCCCAGTGCTCCGTGCAGTCCATGCCTTCCTTAATACCCACCACCAGGCTCACCCAACCTCCCACCCCCTCCCTTCTAAAACCCTCACTTTGTTTCCTGGAGGCCACAGTCTCTCATGGTTCATCTCCCCCTCCACTTTCCCCCCCTTCATTTTCCCTTCCTTCTAATGTCCTCCATGCCCTTCCTTACGTTCCACAAATAAGTGAAACCATATGGTAATTATCTTTTTCTGTTTGACTTATTTCACTCAGCATTATCTTGTCCAGTCCCCTCCATGTTGATGTAAAAGTTGGGTATTCATCCTTTTCTGATGGCATATTCCATTGTGTAATATTCCATTATGTATATGGACCATATCGTCTTTATCCATTCATCTGTTGAAGGGCATCTGGGCTCCTTCCACAGTTTGTTAACCCATCTTCACACCTCCCCTCTGATAACCATCAGGTTGTCCTTCTTGCAGGTTCTTTCTTGTTTTTCTTTACTGCTTTATACTTCACTGTAATGCTTGTGAATTCTCTCCATAAGATCTTATCAAAAACAGCTATTCCTCTATAGCAGCTGTGATATTTTCTCAAATCTCTGGCCTTGACTCCATCTCTGTGAGATTTAACAGTGGTCAGTGGCTGCTTATTAAATGCTATAATGGGTGAATAGATTTTAGACTGTTAGGCTTATTTGCAACGTTTGTATATTTACGCTATATTATTATTTTTGAAATTCTTTTCAAGTCCCACAGAGCTGAGAATCCTGAACTTTTGGATGAGATCTGCAACAGAAAATCTGTTTTACTGATGACGATAGCTGTGATTTTATGCTGTAGCCCGGTCTGTGAAAAACAGGCTTTGTTTGCGCTATGCAAGTCTGTGAAAGAAAATGGATTAGAACCTCACCTGGTTAAAAAGGTACGTGTAGATGAATATTTTTTATTATCCTCCTTGTGTGACTTTTAAATAATTTAAAAAGTTAAAGCTTACTTTAAAGTGGCACTTGTTAAAGACTTGGAGACGGTTTTATTTTTTAGATTGGGAATATTGGAAAGTAGTAACTCTTTAAATAGTGTATATTTATTTGGATGCAGTATCATTTTTTCTGTTAAGTATTTCACAGAGTATTCTGAACTAGCAGGGATGAACGACATCTCTTCCAGACCATGCCCTCTAGAATTGTTTTTATTGAGGAAAACACATGGAGAAAAAGAGCAGTAGCAGGTATTTTGCCTGATAGATTCTGGGTTACAACCTTGGGATCTAGCAGGGCCAGATTCAGATCAGGGAGCCGGGAAACTTCTAAGATGCATGACTAGGGAAGGAGCACTTGGCTCAAGTCTTGTAGATGCACCAACATGGTGTTTGTAGAATGCTCGCCTCTGCCCTAGTCCAGCACCTCAGAGTTCATGGTTTGGAAAGTTCCAGACCTTTCCATTGTAGATGTTCGTGTGATGAACCAGTGATAGATCAGTGGCCTGATTTCCATGGAACTGGTTAGTACGACAACCTGTAGGTCATCAGTCTCACACAAGCTAATCTCTCACCTCTCAGTATTAAAACAAAGTTTTGTTTTTTTTTTTAAGTATATTGCTACACTACCTAATTATTATTTTTTAAAGATTTACTTATCTTAGGGAACAGGGGAGGAGTAGAGGGAAAGGGAAAAGAGAATCCCAAGGAAAACCCCCCTCCTTGTCCCCCCACCCTGAATGTAGAGCCTGACACGGGCT
This sequence comes from Taxidea taxus jeffersonii, assembly GCA_003697995.1. Classification (NCBI taxonomy): domain Eukaryota; kingdom Metazoa; phylum Chordata; class Mammalia; order Carnivora; family Mustelidae; genus Taxidea; species Taxidea taxus. The sequence continues at coordinate 71,103 of RCUC01148879.1, read as the reverse complement.
CCATCTCATAACTCTGAGATCATGACCTGAGCCAAAATCAAGAGTTGGACACTTAATCGACTGAGCCACCCAGGCGCCCCCCGCACTGCCCAATATTATAAGTGGATTATAGTGGTTGGATTTTTCTCATTTAGATCTATGACTGAGAAGAACTATTATTTTACTTTAGACCTTCCTTTGAAATATAATGAAAGATTGAACATAGCAATATATTTTTCCCATTTTTATTCACCTAACATGTACTAAGTGGATGCTGTGTGCTATGCTCAGTGCTAATTATATTAAATATGTGTTTCTCATTTAGTCTCTCTGAAGTCTAGGTACTTTTATTATTCCCATCTCCTAGATGAGGAAATCAGGCTATAGAATGCTTGCATGATTGCTTCAAAGTAATACTTTAAATAAAAGATCTAAGTGATTTGTTTTTCATTGTTTTCTTAAAGCATTGACTTTTTTCTGATCTGTGCAGGTTTTAGAGAAAGTTTCTGAAACTTTTGGATATAGACGTTTGGAAGACTTCATGGCTTCTCATTTGGATTATCTAGTTTTGGAATGGCTAAATCTTCAAGATACTGAACATAGTTTATATTCTTTTCCTTTTATTTTACTAAATTACACAAATGTTGAGGATTTCTATAGGTAGGTCTACCTATGGCACATATGAAATATGCTCATTTTAAAATTGGATGGAAATGTTTGGCAGCCCCTTACCCCCACCTTACACACAGGCACATTCATACACCCACACACCCCTCCATGTGCACACCCACACACATGGAGCTGGGAGGCTGTGTAGTAGGAGAGGCAGGGCTGCTTATTTGAATCAGTGTGTATGGAAGAGAATCACTAGACTTAGGGTCTGGTTCTGGCTGTGCCAATGAGGAGATTGGGCTCGTCATTGTGAGTTTGGGCGAGCCATGTAAGCACCCCCTGGGCCTTTGTTTTTCAGTCTGTACAGTAAGGGAATTACAAGGTCTTGAAGGGTTCTTTCAGCTTCAGTGTTTGATAATCTTCCCTATGACAAATCAAAGATAAATTGTTTCTCCTTGCTGTTGCTTGGCTATGGACCATTTTGTCATTATTTTTATTAGATTTAAAGTTTAATGTAAAAATACTTATTTTGCTAATTCTTAACTCTTGAGAAGAAAATTTTGAAAATGAAGAGGATTGGAACAACTAAAGAATAATGTTTAGGTATCAGGATGATGGGAAATTAGTTCGTAATTATTCAGTGCCCGTTCTTTCATTTTGGCAATAACAGTATTTACATTAATAGTTTGAATTTGTAAATTTCTTTCACATTTCATTTTACATAAATGAAATAATTTTGCATCAGTCGGTTATGCAAAAGAAATAAGTGTAGTTCACAATTTTTTTGATCATAGATTAGGGTGGTATAGTCTCAGATCTGTTTCTTGTATTTGATTATTTAGAATTTAACTTCATTTCTCCATTTGTAGAATTAGAGTAAGAATGCTTAGTGATCTAGATAAGGTGGCGCTCTCATGCTTACTAAGTAAAGGATTTTTTTATTTTAAGAGCTATGTTACAAAATTTGACAGAAGTTGTATATGACATATATTTTAAAATTTTATATTTTCAGATCATGTTACAAGGTTTTGATCCCACATCTGGTGATTAGAAGTCGTTTTGATGAAGTTAAGTCCATTGCTAATCAGATTGAAGAGGATTGGAAAAGTCTTCTAGCACATTGCTTTCCAAAGATTCTTGTAAATATTCTTCCTTACTTTGCTTATGAGGGTCCAGGAGACAGTGGGATGGCACAGCAGAGAGAGACCGCTGCCAAAGTCTATGATACCCTTAAAGATGAAAACGTCCTAGGAAAACAGGTATGGTTTCGCTTTTACCTACTAATCCTCTAATTTTCCCATCCATCCATCCATCCATCCATCCATCCTTCCTTCCTTCCTTCCTTTCTTTTGTAGGCTCCAGGTCCATCATGGGGCTTGAACTCCTGATCCCTAGATCCAGGTCACATGCTCTGCCGACTGAGTCAGCCAGGCTCCCCATCCTTATCATAACCTTATTCGTTGGAGATATAACTTCACAGTTTTAACACTTTTCATCATTTATGTGGTAAAATTTAATATGTAGTAATTCCTGTCTAGGATAGGCAGTCTGTGAATTTTTTTATTTGCTTTTTTGAAAAAATATTTATTTATTTATTGCTTCTTTTGATTGGCTTTTTTTTTTAAAGATTTTATTTATTTATTTGACAGAGATCACAAGTTGGCAAAGAGGCAGGCAATGAGAGAGAGAGGAAGAAGCAGGCTCCCCGCTGAGTGGAGAGCCTGATGCAGGCTCTATCCCAGGACTCTGGGATCCTGACCTGAGCCAAAGGCAGAGGCTTTAACCCACTGAGCCACCCAGGTGCCCTTGATTGGTTTTTTAAATGATATTTTAATTAGAAATTAAAAAAAAAAAACCTTTGGAATATTTTTGTTGATTTTTCCTTTTAAAAAATGTCTTAATTACTTTATTTTAGGGGGCTGGGTTTGCAGATAGGACCCTGGGGCCAGAAGGGCAGCTGGCCTGGGATTGTGAGGAGCAAGTGACTTATATACTTGGGGGCTGGGAGAAGTAAAGACAAAAAGTGAAGTTCCAGAAGGATTTTTATATGCTAAAGACGACTGACAGGATGTGGGAGGCCTGGCTGTTGTCAAGCTAAGGTTGTTTTTCCCTTTAGCAAGGCACTAATGATAAGACAGTTGGGAGTTTCTTGGAGGAATTTTAAACTGTGTATCTCAAGTATTTGTCATTGGGCTACAGGAAATTTAGTTTTATCTGTATTTCCTTCTGCTTTTGTTTCCCACCTCATTTCCCCCTGAACAGTTTTGACCCTTGAAATCTTCAGGATTGCTGAGGGTGGAAGTTCTTATCTTTGTAACTTCTTCCTGCTGAATCAGGGCATAGAGATGTCTCTACCTGTGGGTCAACACTGGTCAGGTGGGGATTTTTTAAGATTTTATTTATTTATTTGAAAGAGAGTGCATGAGCAGGGGAGGGATAGAGGAAGAAAGAGAATCTCAAGTAGACACCCTGCTGAGTAAAGAGTCCGATGTGGGGCTCGATCTTAAACAACCCTGAGATCATGACTCTATTGAGCTGATGTCAAGAGCCGGATACGTAACTCACTGAGGCACCCAGATGCCCCAAGTGGGGAATTTGTATGTTGGAGTTACCAAAGGCAGAGGCGGCTACTCCAAGCTAGACAGCATATAGCTGAACCTCCTTGAGTAGAAAGGGTCGTCTTGTCAGCTGGAAGTTAGGGCAGGGAAAGAGCCTTGGCACCGGCAATGGCAACAAAATAAAGTTAATATTATTATGAGAAAGAGAAGCCTGAACAAAAGACCTTTGAGGGGCACCTGGGTGGCTCAGTGGGTTAAAGCCTCTGCCTTTGGCTCAGGTCATGATCTCAGGGTCCTGGGATCGAGCCCCACATCGGGCTCTCTGCTTGGCAGGGAGCCTGCTTCCTCCTCTCTCTCTGCCTGCCTCTCTGCCTACTTGTGATATCGGTCTGTCAAATAAATAAATAAAATTTTAAAAAGAAAAAAAGACCTTTGATAGCTGGCCATAATTGTCTTGCAGTCCCAGAGCTTTAACAAATCACTAAAAGAAAGAGAGAGATCATTTAAAGGATTAATTTCGCTCAATCCTGTTAGATTTCGGTGACATCTAGAATACATACACCACATTCTGTTTTTATGCTAGTATCTGTTTCACCTTCTGCAGCAGTGAAAAGATCTTAATGCTACTTTGATAGTTATTTAAAGCCTTAATGGCTTTTCATAGCATAGCAAGCAATTTCATTTTGTAAGCAATTATGTAATTAATGAGAGGCACCTTTATAGAAGCAAAAGAAAATGTACAGTTTAATGGGTAGAGCAGATTATAAACCCAGTGTTGAGTCTCGCATGCTTAAAATCTAATATCTACAAAGATATGTTATTGAAACACTTTTTCCTCTATAACAACCTTCATTTTTAATCAGAGATAGCCAAATGAACACCCCATTATAACAAAATTGTCCTACTAATTTACATAAGCAGGAGTAGGGATATATAGATCTTTTAGAATCTGCTCTCCTAGAACTTTTTATAAGGAGTCTTGACTGAACTTTTAGTAGCCTCTGTAGGCCAGAAGCCAGGCAAAGTGCTTGCCATCAGACGTGCCTGCGATACCTGTAGATTTGGGCGAATTCCTCTTCTCGAGGTTCCCAAGGCTTCCTGAGGTTCTTGCTCGTGCCAGGGAGTGACATTCTTTACTCACCTGGTAAGGCTGCTGGGAACTCAGTAAGCAAGGGATCAGGCCAACCCTTTCAACGGGCTTTGTTAACTTCATGCTTCATAAAGCCAGCCTTAGTTCCTTAAAGCTTTATGGTCATATCTGAGTCTGTGCGTGTCTCTCAGATATAGCATTCCATTCAAACCTGTGGTAAAATAACCAGTATTTCCGTGGTGTTTTGTCGTGAGGAGAATAGATGCTTCTTGAACTTGTGCAAATGACTGTGATTGCTCTGTAAGAAAGAAAGCTCACTGAGAATTTCTGAATTTCAGAGGGTTCAGGTGGAAAGAAAAGTTAAATGCTTCAGTTTCTTCACAAACAAATATCACATTTCTGTAAGTCGTAAATATCTTAAGGGAAAGATTCTTCAGTCTGGTAAACATTAGAGAACCAGCAATGTTTCTGTTGTTTCTTTAAAGATTTTATGTATTTGAGGATAGAGCAGGAGCACGCACAGGTGCACGCACCAGTGGGGTGCGAGAGAGGGAGAAGCAGAGTCCCTGCTGATTATGACCTGAGCCCGGGGCAGCCGCTTACCACTGAGCCACCCAGGCGTCCAGGAACCAGCAGTGTTTCAAACAAGAATTACGAAAACCATCCATATTACTAAGTCCTGTTCAGTTTGAATGCAGCTTTTTAGTTGGTTCTGGAAATTCTACCAATTTTAGTTCTAAGATCAAAGGTATCAAAAAACCCGTTTTGGCAAAAGGCCTTTTTATGAATCTCTTTAAAGATGAAACGTGTCACAATAGAATAAAAATGACTGTAAATGAGAAAAGACTCCAATCTGATCTGATGAGAGGTTACAGTGTAGCTGGCAAAGACATCTAGTTATTTGTGTGAAACATAACACTAAAATATTAAAACTTATTAAAACATATTAAATATATGTTTAACATATTAAAACTTCAGGAATTACATATGTTCTCTAGAATAGTTTTAGCATTTACCCAGACATAACCAAAGGCTTGTCATTATTTGTTGGACAGTGCTTCCAGAGAAACTTACCAAACCAAATACAAAGGCCTAATGAGTCAGAGACTTCATTTACAATTTAAATCCTGAGGAGTTTGTTAAAAAACCTTTGAAAGTTATAGAACATTTGCCCGAATGGTGGATTACAAATCATTACAAAGCTTAAAACGTATTTATTTAACCAAGATGACAGAGATTCCAAAGGCAAATATGTAGGGTTATATAGTTGTTAGCAAAACTTAGCTCCTTTAATATTTAGAAGCTTTAAGGAAGTGACCAAAGACTTGATAAAGAGAAAATGTGGAAACTGGTTCTCTGGGCAGCAAAAGAAAAAAACCTTTGTTTACATTTTCTTGTCAGGTGCAAACCAGCAATTGAAAATGTCTCTGAACAGAGAGAAAAGCAAAATTTCAGTATTACACCAGTATACTTTTCATATCCATTCGTTTCAACTTTAGTCCTGACCACATATAAAATTCTTTTCCAAAAATTTCCCCTCATAAACCTTTTACAGCTTTTTCATTGAAAGTTTTTTCCCTTATTTCCATTAGTCTTAATTACATTTAGAAGAATTTTAATGTTTCAAAACCTTGGTCCCCAGTGAAAACTACATTAGAGTCCAGTTGTGAATATCACACCAGAATTCTTTAGGTGGCAGATTTATGAATCTATTAAACACAAAGCTTGTTTTCAAACACTCAAATGTTCTTCATTTCTCTGCAATAAGAAGCCAAAAATACAAATCTACCTTGAGTAATCAGTGCTTTACCATCTTACTTCATTTGAGAAAGACCTAAATGTCCAATGAATTCAGTGCTGTTTAAAGCCTTAGGTTATGAAAGACTGTCTTAACAATAACCCATGAAAACTTAGAGACAGAAAATTAATCATCATTTTAAGATCTTCTTTTGCTAAAAAATTACAGCGGAGTTAATATGAGCTTATTTGACCTTTAACAAACCTAGATTTTTAAAAAAGTTCATATTTAATTCTGATAACTCTAAAAACATGTCTTTTAATGAAACCAACAAACTTAAATTAGCCTAAATACCGAATGTATCCACTTGTGTCCACTTGAAAGTCACTCAGTTTGTTCCTTGTAAAATTTATTTTAATTGGCAGTAATAAATAAATGCAAACCAGATGTTAAATTTCAGCCAGAACTGAACAGCGTGTAGGAAGTGTTTCTCTTTACTTTTCAAGAAGTATGATCTTGGGGCTCCTGGGTGGCTCAGTGGGTTAAAGCCTCTGCTTTCAGCTCAGGTCATGATCCCAGGGTACTGGGATCGAGCCCCGCATCGGGCTCTCTGCTCGGCGGGGAGCCTGCTTCCTCCTCTCTCTCTGCCTGCTTCTCTGCCTACTTGTGATCTCTGTCTAATAAATAAATAAAACCTTTAAAAAAAAAAAAAAGTATGATCTCAAGGTCCCATGCCCGCTCTTGCTTTTTCCCGTGAGACTGACTATATGTGATCTACTTACAAATCATGTTCATTGTTTGTCTACTCTGCTATAAGTACTCTGAAGGTAGGACTTTTTTTTACTTTTTTCTGTTTTGCCAGTGTATCCTGGCTACTTAGTATGTAGTGGATACTCATTACTTGATAAAAGATGGAGTCAAATAAAAAAGGATCTATGACAACTTCTGTTTGTTTCATAGTAATTTAGATACATCCAAAATTACTTGAGGGAACTTAAAACACGTAAACTTTTTTTTAAAGTAAAAAAAGATTGGTTATTCTCAAGGGTTTGGTTTTTTTTTTCTTTTAATGTAAATAAGGATGACTAACCAAGGTTGGCTAATGTTAAAATTACAGTTGGCTAAACTTCAAGAGATTTTTTTTGTTTGCTGAGTCACTGTATTGAACCAAGAAATGGAACATGGAGTTTCTCACTTGCCTAGGTGGACCACTGCCAGTCGGAGCTAGATCTAAGTCAGTATGGAGGCAAATGAGCTCCTTTCTCAAAAGACAATTGAAACAGAACGTTGGTGCTTCAGAGGTTATGGAATTTATGAAAGATCCTGCTTTTATCCCCTCCCAGCCATCTCCCTGCCTCTAAGCAGGATAATCTTACTACTTTTTTTAAGTGTACTCAAACTAGGGACCCCTGAGTGGATCAGTTGGTTGAGTTCTGCCTTTGGCTCAGGTCATGATCCCAGGGTCCTGGGAATGAGTCCTGTGTTATGCTCCCTGGTCAGCAGGGCACCTGCTTCTCCCTCTGCCTGCTGCTCCCCCTGCTTGTGCGTGCTCTCTTTCTCTCTATGACTAATAAATAAATAAATAAATAAAATCTTTAAAAATAAAATATTTAAAAAAATAAATGTATTCAAACTAAAAGATAGCAATTTGCAGAATCAGAGTAAGTGAAGGAGGGGAAAATTATTACACTGAGGCCTGATTGAAACATCAGTGTTAAGAATGGGGAGAGGCAAACTTGAAACTTGGTTAAAAACCTAAATTATTATTACTCAATTCCAGTTGGCATTAAGTTGTTGTAAGTTTGCTTTTTCTTTGGTTCTCTAATATATACTTTGTCTGAATCAGTCTTCTAGATTCTTTCTTCTGTGTGCATAAGTTTTGGTACAACTATTATTAGTCTCTGAGCCTCTAAAATCTGTCAGTTGTCAAAAGCCTGAGATATTAACAGTTACAACATTGGTGGGCTGTACCTAGACACCTGCATAATTTATATGTCCCTTAGCTAAACGTTACAGATCTTGCTTATTGTAGAATGAAACAAAACTCATGAAGCCACTTGCCATTCTGTGTGTAAGGAAATTTGCTAATGTTTCCTGCAATATGAAACAGAGGCAGCCAGTTTGTCCTTCCTTATCCCTGATATACTTTGAAACAAGGCTGGATTCTTAAAAGGGCTGCAGCCTTGGAAAGGATGGCCTGAGTGATGCAGGCTAGGATCTTTATGTTCAGTTCTTTCTTGTCACATTTTAAACCATTTCTGTTGTGAGGCAGCACATTTTCACATCTCCTCATCTCCTTGTGCACCCAGTGAATCAGCCATTTATCTTTTAGTTTTTAACACTGTAATTCCTTACTTGGAGAGCTAACAAATTCACCTTTAAGTCTCCACGATCGTCGTTCATTTGGGTGAGGTATAGTGCTGCAGACTCATTCTTTATACTGAATTTATGTCATCTGTGAAGCCGGGGGTAACAGGAGGTGGATCGATGACAAGCCTGCTCCTGTCTGGGAGGTTTTCATTTACTCTTGTTGACAGGGGATGTGGGGAGCAGCTAGCCTCAGAATTGGGGGTATTAGCCAAGTAGAAATCTGGGGAAAAGTCATGCAGGGAAGGCCACTAGGAATTCTTACTAGTCAGTCATTCCAAAGTGAGATGGATTTTCCAAATAAATCAAGGGTAAAATGCAGTTTGAGAAGCAGTATAGGTCAGTGGAGAATTTGGTTGGCAGGAAAATCACTAGGTTGAGGAATTCAGTGCTACACCTGAAGCCTTAGTCAGTTAAAATGATTCTTTAAGGGGCACCTGGGTGGCTCAGTGGGTTAAAGCCTCTGCCTTCAGCTCAGGTCATGATCCCAGGGACCTGGGATCAGGCGCTCTGCTCAGCGGGGGGGGCCTGCTTCCCCCTCCTCTCTGCCTGCCTCTCTGCCTACTTATGTTCTCTCCCTCTCTGTCAAATAAATAAAATCTTTAAAAAAAAAAAGATTCTTTAAAATTATTTATTTTATTTGAGAGAAAAAGAATGAGTGAGAGAGAGCACAAGCAGGAGGAGCAGCAGAGGGAGTGAGAGAGAAGCAGGCTGCCTGTTGAGCAGGGAGCCCAATGTGGGGCTCCATCCCAGGACCCTGAGATCATGACCTGAGCCGAAGGCAGACACTTAACGAACTCAGCCACCCAGGCGCCCCTGATTCTTAAAATTAAACAAGCATCAGACTAAGGGAGTCTTCTTGGGTATGATTTCCTTACCTTCCTCTCAGGCAACAGGCTGGTTGCATAGCAGAGTTAGCTGTATGTCTTGCACATCTTAGGTCTTTGGTTATTTATTTCCTTTTTTAGTCATGGATTAATTTTGGAAGTGATGCAGTAACATTAGTCCCTCAAACTGTCTTAAAAGATCACAGATGTGAAAACTTTAATGTTATTTTAATTTTGTATCCTTACAGATTGATCATTTATTCCTTAGTAATTTACCAGAGATTGTGGTGGAGTTACTGATGACATTACATGAACCGGCAACTTCCGGTGCCAGCCAGAGCACGGACCTCTGTGACTTTTCAGGGTATGGTATTTTAAACTTAGAGAGTTGGCCGCAGTTTCAGAATTTCTTTGGGAAGTTGATTGGTTGACGCCTTCAGATGTCTCTCTCAGTTTTTAGGCAAATACTGTATTTCCTGTGTAAGCTCCTTGAGAGCACCCTGTACTCACTGTGTGCCTTACTGTGCTAGCTGTACGAAAAAGTAGTAGAATCTACCGAAGTGATTTCACTTTATAATTTCATTTCATATAAATAGCGTCTGATCGCCAGTCTCACAATATTAATATGGTTACAGCAGTAGCATAGAACTTTAATTCAGACCTAAAGTGATACCAAAGCTCATTTGTAGAACTGCCATTAACTTCATAAAATATTTCTTAAATCACTTAAAATTAAGTCATGGAGGGTAAAGGTATTAGGATATTGTATAGAATACAATATACGGATACAATGACGGATAATGTATAGAATGCGATAAGTCATTTGTGATTTTAGTAAAATCCTGGTGTTTCGGTAGGAAAGTAATCTTAGAACCTGGGGTTATTATATAAATCTCAGTTTTCGTTCTGAAACTTCACTGGTTTCTGAAACTTCAACAGAATCTTTTTTTTTTTTTTTAATAATTTTGTTCTAAAAATGATGACTGCTTTTTTTCCTATAACTCATAGGGATTTGGATCCTGCCCCTAATCCACCTCATTTTCCATCGCATGTGATTAAAGCAACATTTGCCTATATCAGCAATTGCCATAAAACCAAGCTGAAAAGCATTTTAGAGATTCTTTCTAAAAGCCCTGTAAGTACACATTACTATTACAATAACTGATGAGAGAATTCCTTCTTTTTCAGCTAGAAAATCTGTGTAAGTACATCTTAAAAGAAAAAAAGAATAAAGAGAAAACTTATCTGAATAAATCAAGAACACTCATTTATAAGTTTATATTTTGGTATTTTCCTTGTCAGTATTAATTGAAATATGTTGTATATGAAGTGTGAATTTCAGGATACTTTAGTCATACATTGACTTAGGGAGTATATATTTTTGAAAAGTACTGTTTGCTCTCTGAAAACTAGGTAAATTGACAACAGTTTAAGATACTAATTTTCTTAATGTGATATTTGCCTTCAATATCAAACCAAAACAAAATTCTGTAATTTATTATTTTGAGTAGAAAATATGTTTATTATAGTTGAGTATACATGATTAGATAAGTTTTTTATGAATTGTGTCTATATTTTCTAGGATTCCTATCAGAAAATTCTTCTAGCCATTTGTGAGCAAGCTGCTGAGACAAATAATGTTTATAAAAAGCACAGAATTCTTAAAATATATCACCTGTTTGTTACTTTATTACTGAAAGATATTAAAAGTGCCTTGGGCGGAGCTTGGGCCTTTGTTCTTCGAGATGTTATCTATACTTTGATTCATTATATCAACAAAAGGTATGTAATATATTTAGACTAATATATAAGTTGTTTTTTCTACCTTATCTTAATTGATATTTTATAGTTTAAAGAGGTAGAAGCAGGAGTATTGCTTCTTTAATTTTGCTTTTTAATACATATACCTAATATTTTTTAAAAATTACTTTATCTATCCTTCCAACTCTAGATATATCAAGGACTCTAAGGGTCTTCAACATTTTAAAATAAACGAATTTTGAGTGGCTTGGTATAGATTTGTCACTGCAGCAGTCCTGGTCTCCAATTCCTATGTGTGGGGAGAGTGGTGTTTTCTCACACACACATGCAAGGAACCCTCCAGACACCAGCTGGGTGTCCTATATTTCAGCTCCTAATGGTTGCTTAGTGTCAGAGCCCATGACTGATGGCTCAGCCCTGAGAGACTGCCTGCCCCTCCTTCCTTTCAGATACCAGCTGTGCTTCTGACCAGCCACCTCTATGCTGCAGGTTCCAGTGACCATCTTCCTTCAGTCTGATTCATTTGCTAAACTCAGAAAATTCTCAGAACTCAGGAAACCTGTTTACTGACTGAATTACCAGTTTATTATAAAAGGGTATGGCTCAGGCACAGCCAGATGGAAGAGATGTATCAGGGAAGGGGGTCCAGCTTCCCTGCCCTCTCTGGGGCCACTGCTCTCCCCACATCTGCATGTGTTCACCAATCTGGAAGCTCCTAAAGCTGGTCCTTTTGGGTTTTTATGGAGGCCTTGTGACAGACATGATGGATTACAGCCCTGGCTAGTGGATATTGACACAGCCTCCATCCCCACTCCCCTCTGCAGAGATCAGGGGAATGGGACTGAGAATTCCAACCCTCTGATCACAAGGTTGGTTTTTCAGGCAACCAGCCCCCATCTTCAGGGGACCTAGATGCTTTCACACGCTCTTCTTGCCCTCATCGCTGGTGTTCCTGGAGTTTTAGGAGCTTTGTGCTGGAAGCAGCGATAAAGAGCAAATATATCTTTCTTACTATAAATCACAGTATCACAGTTAGTGTAGATTTTGGGTATATGTTCAGTTTAAGCATCTTTATTCTTTTGAATTAATTTTGATGTTTCTTTTTTTTTTTTTTTAAAGATTTTATTTATTTACTTGTTAGAGAGAGAGCACGAACACAAGCAGACAGTGGTAGGCAGAGGCAGAGGGAGAAGCAGGCTCCCTGCCGAGCAAGGAGCCCGATGCGGGACTCGATCCCAGGACGCTGGGATCATGACCTGAGCCGCAGGCAGCCGCTTAACCAACTGAGCCACCCAGGCGTCCCTCGTTGTTTTTTTTTTTTTTAAGATTTTATTTATTTATTTGACACAGGGAAAAATCACATGTAGGCAGAGAGGCAGGCAGAGAGAGGGGATGGGAAAGCAGGCTCCCCGCTGAGCAGAGAACCCAATGCGGAACTCGATCCCAGGACCCTGAGATCATGACCTAAGCCGAAGGCAGAGGCTTAACCCTCTGAGCCACCCAGGCATCCCTAATTTTGATGTTTCTATTATTTGTTTTCTGATTAGTATATAACATTGCCTTCAAATGTGAATTCTTCAGAGCAAAGAATATCTTTTTCCATTTTATTTTGTCATATTTTTCTTAATATCCTTATCTAGCTCTTAATATGATTTGCAAATATAGTCTGTATAGTGAATCAGCATATATGATTTGCAAGTAGTTTATCCCATTCTGTAATTGTCTTTTCAATTGTGCATCTTTTGATGCACAAAAATTTTTAATTTTTTTTAAAGATTTATTTATTTGACAGAGAGGCAGGCAGAGAGAGCAGGGGAAGCAGACTCCCTGCTGAGCAGAGAGCCCGTTGTGGGGCTTGAGACCATGACCTGAGCCGAAAGCAGAGGCTTAACCCACTGAGCCACCCATGTGCCCCCCAAATTTTTAATTTTTTTTTTTTAAAGATTTTATTTATTTATTTGTTAGAGAGAGCGAGAGAGCACAGGCAGAGGGAGAAGCAGGCTCCCTGCCGGGCAAGGAGCCCGATGTGGGACTCGATCCCAGGACGCTGGGATCATGACCTGAGCCGAAGGCAGTTGCTTAACCAACTGAGCCACCCAGGCGTCCCCAAATTTTTAATTTTGATGGAGTCTGATTTTTCTGTTTTTTTTATTTGTTTCTTTTGATGTTTTTGATATTTTATCTAAGAGTCCATGAATCCAAGTTCATGAAGATCTACCACTTTTTGATGTTTTATCTAAGAATCCATTGTCAAATCCAAGTTCCTGAAGATCTACCACTATCTTTTATTCTAAGAGTTTTCTAGTTTTAGCTCTTATATTTACATTGTTGATCCATTTTAATTTTTACATATGGTATGTGGTAGAGGTTCAGCTTCATTCTTGAGATATAGTTGTTCCAGTACCTTTTGTTGAAGAGGCAGTTCTTTCCCTGTTGAATGAACTTGTGTTTTCTTTTCCCTGTTGAATGAACATGTCAAAAATCATTTGGCCACTGATATGTGGATTTATCTATGGATTCTAAATTCTATACTCTTGGTTTGCCCTTATGCTGGTAACACACTGTTTTGATTACTATGGCTTCATACTAAGTTTTGAAATCTGGAAGTGGGTATCCTCCAGTTTTGTTCTTTTTCAAGATTGTTTTGTCTATTTAGGGTGCCTTGCAATTGCCCTATGAATTTAATGACCAACTTGTCCATTTATGCAAAAAAAGACTGTTGCAGTTTTGAACGAAATTGCATTGAATATGTGATCATTTGGATAGTATTGATATCTCAACAATTTGTCTTCTAATCCATGAACATGAGACATCTTTCCATTTATTTGGACTTGTTTAATTTCTTTTACCCTTGCTTTACAATTTTCAGTATACAAGAGTTTTGTATTTTTGGTTACATTTCTTCCCAGGTATTTAATTCTTCCACATGCTATTGTAAATGGAATAGCTTTCTTAGTTTCCATTTTAGATTTTTATTGCTGATGTACAGATCTAAAACTGATTTTTGTGTGCTATTCTTATGACTTGCGATTTTGCTAATTCTAGTAGATTTCTTGTGGATTCTTTGGGAATTTATATGTGTATAGTATCATGTTATCTATGAAAATAGTTTTCTTTTTTTCTGATTTTGATGCCTTTTCATTCTTGTCTAATTACTTTGGCTGGAAATTCAATACAGTGTTGAATAGCAGGGATGAACGTGGGGATCCTTATCTTGTTCCTGATTTTCGTGGGAAAGCTTCCATTCTCTCAACATTGATTATGTTGGCCTGTGGGTTTTTCATAAATTACCTTTATTGTGTTGGATAAGTTCCTATCCATGTCTTTCTGCCTGTTTTTATTGGGAAAGGAGATTGAGTTTTGTCAAGTGCCTTTGCTGTGGCTATTGAAATGATCATGTATTTCCTTCATTTTATTAATGTGGTGTATTACATGGATTGATTTTCTTCTGTTGGCTCACTCTTGTGTTCCCCGGATAAATCCTACTTGCTCATGGTATATAATACTTTTAATAAGCTCTTACATTCAGCTTGCTTGTACTTTTTTGAGGAGTTTTAAATCTGTATTCCTTTTTTCTAAAGATGCTATTTATTTATTTGGCAGAAAGAGAGCACACACACAAGTACAGGGAGCTGCAGAAGGGGAGAGGAAGTAGGTTCCCCATTGCGTAGGGAGCCGGATGTGGGGCTTGATCTTAGAAGTCTGGGATCATGACCTGAGCTGAAGCCAGACGCTTAACCAACTGGGCCACCCAGGTGCCCCTTAAATCTCTATTCCTAGAGGACATTGAGAATTAAGATTTTCCCATGGTATATTTATTTTCTTTGGTATTAGAGAATTTCTGGCCTCCTGGAATGAGTTAGGAAGTGTTCCCTACTATACTGTTTCATGGAAGAAATTTGAGAGACTGCTATTAATTTTTAAGCATGTATTTTGTAGTGATTTTATAGTCCCCCGCCCCCCACCCTGCCGGTCTTCTTTTTTAGTGTAGGTGGTTACTGCTACATATTTTTCTCTCAGAGGAGCCTTTGCTGCATTCCATAAATTTGGGTATGCCGTGCTTCTGTTTTAATTTGTCTGTAAGCTCTTTTAGCATATTTAAAACAGGTATTTGAAATCGTTGTCTAGTAATTCCACTCTCTGAGCTTCCTCAGGGACTGTTTTGGCCCATATATCTTATTTCTCTAAATGGGCCATCCTTTCCTACTTTCCTATTTCTTTGTATGCATTGTGATTTTTGTTGAAATAATGGATTTTTTTACCTTAAAAATTTCCTTAATTAAAAATTTGTTACATTGGTTTCAACTGTATAATGTAATAATTCAACAGTTTAATGCATCACTCATCAATATAAGCATCCTCTTAATCCTTTATCTATTTCTCCCATCCCTCCACCCCCTTCCCCTTTGGCAGGCACCAGTTCTCTGTAGTTCAGAGTTTGTCTTTTCGTTTGTTCTGTTTCTCACATTGCACATATGAGTGAAATCACGTGGTATTTGTCTTTCACTTATTTCACTTAGCATAATACCCTCTAGGTTCATCCGTGTTTTTGCAAATAGCATGATCTCATTGTTTTTTTATGGCTGAATAATAGTCTACTGTGTGTGTGTGTGTGTGTGTGTGTTTATCTTGTTTACATATTCATCCATCCATGGACACGTGGGCTGCTTCCATACCATGGCCACTCTAAAAATGCTGCTGTAAACATAGGGATTTACATATCATTTTGAATTGTTTTCATCATCTTTGGGTAAATACCCAGTAATGGAATTATTGGGTCATATGGTTATTCTATTTTTAACTTTTTTGGAGGACTTTCCAGACCGTTCTTCACAGTGGCTGCACCAGCTTGCATTCCCACCAACAGTTCCCCTTTCTCCACATCCTGGCCAACACCTGTTATTGGTTGTCTTTTTGATACTAGCCATTCTGATGGAGTGTGGTGATATCTCACTATGGTTTTGACTTGCATTTCCCTGATGCCGAGTGATGTTGGGCATCTTTTCATCTTTCCATGTGTCTTTGTGGCATTTGTTTGGGGAAAATGTCTATTCAAGTACTCTGCCGATTTCTTAGATTATTTTTTAATTGTTGAGCTGTGTAAATTCTTTATATATTTTGGATATTAACCCTTGACACATCTGTCATTTGAAGATATCTTATATCTTGCCTAGTTGTTTTGTTGATGGTTTCCTTTGCAAAAGCTTTTTATTTTGATGTAGTTCCAGTGATTGTGTGTGTGTGTGTCTTTGTTTGGTCTTTTTTGGGTTTTTTTTGCTTTTCCCTTGCCTGAGGAGGCATATCTAGAAAAATGTTTCTTTGGTTGATATCAAAGGAATTACTGTCTGTGTTTTCTTCTAGGAATTCTGTGGTTTCAGGTTTCACATTAAGGTTTAATGCATTTTGAGTTTATTTTTGTATATGTTGTAAGGCAGTGGTTTAGTTTCGTTGTTGCCATGTAGCTGTCCACATTTCCCAGCACCATTAGTTGACTGTATTTCTCTGTTGTATGGTCTTGTCTCCTTTGCCATAGATTATTGGACCATATAAGCGTGGATTTATTTGTGGGCTCTCTGTTTTGTCCTGAAAACTGCATATTTTACTTTTATTATGTAGCTGGGGATATCAGATTTTCCTGTTCCCCACGGTTTGACTTTTGACTTTTTTTTTAATCGTTGAAAGGTGTGGTGGTCCATTGGTTTGATGAGTATGCTCCATTGTTTTGTGCAGCGACTGTGTTCCTTGCTGCGTGCGGCTGCTGCAGACTGTTCCTTAACTTGCATTCAGGGAGTATATCCACGGAGATTTCCTTGAATGCCAGGAGTGAGTGAGTGAAAGAGAGAATGAGAATCTTTCCTAATTTTTGCAGACTGGCTCTGTGTTAGGACTCTCCTTCAACACTTAGGCAGGTTTGCACTGAACATAGGGATTAGCCCAGAGTGAAAGCTTATGGTCTTCTCAGGGGATTTTTGGGCAAGTATTTTACCCTGGGCATGTTTGTGTGTCTTTCTAAATTTCCCAGATATATGTGTGATTTTGAATGCTCTAATTTCACAAGGAGATTGTCTTTCCAGCTTTTCATCCTAGACTTTAGGCAGTCTGTTGTATGTCTCAGCAGTAACGTTTTGCTCCTCACAGCTGTGGGTAGTTGGTGAGTTTTGTGGTGTTTTCAAGCAATGCTCTTGGGTTTTCCAGCCTGGAGAGATTCAAGTTAGACAAATCAGAGCTCAGCCCCTTATGTTAGTCATGTTTGTAGCTCCCAGAATGGTTTAGAACAGATGTATAGAATAATTTGCAAATATGGTCTTCTATGCCCCCTCCAGAGCAAAGAGCCAGGACCCCACATTGGGAATGGGGACCATAGGTTTCATGGCAACTGCCAAGCTTTGGAGGGAGTAATGGGGCAAAGACAAATAAAACATCACAGTTTTCATACAGTTTTTAAGTTGCCTCCCTTTTAAATTTAGCATTTGCTTGATTGCTGTAAACCTTAGAATGTACTACAGAGTTCTGACTTTTTCAACATCTTGTTAGGAGGCGAGGTTGCAGTTATCTACCCTGTCATGTTGCTGATGTCACTTTTCTTTTTGGCTTTTAAACTTTATTAAGAATTAGATACAGGGGCGCCTGGGTGGCTTAGTGGATTAAGCCTCTGCCTTTGGTTCAGGTCCTGATCTCAGGGTCCTGGGATCGAGCCCTGCGTCAGGCTCTCTGCTCAACAGGGAGCCCATTTCCCCTCTCTCTCTGCCTGCTTCTCTGCCTGCTTGTGATCTCTCTCTCTCTCTCTCTGTCAAATAAATAAAATAAAATCTTTAAAAAAAAAGAATTAGATATAAAAGTGATTTTTATGTCCAGCCACTTCAGAATTCAAACTGCTGAAGAAAAATGACTTCTCCATGAGCTTATGTTCAAGTAGTTTCCTAGAACTCACTACTTTCCTCCCTGTGTCAGGCCTTCTCGTTTCATGGATGTGTCGTTACGGAGCTTCTCCCTGTGCTGTGACCTGCTAAGCCGGGTTTGCCGCACGGCAGTCACTTCCTGTAAGGATGCTCTAGAAAATCACCTTCACGTGATTGTTGGTACACTCATACCCCTTGCGGATGGTCACATGGAGGTGCAGGAACAGGTACTGCCCCAGATCTTCTTTGCAAGATACGTGAAATAACCTTGGTACAGAGTGTTCTTGGAAGGAGCTGAATGTTTTATGTTTACTTGGTGTAATTAGTCATTTCAGTGAAAATATTCTTTGAAAAATGGTTAGAAAAACATTTCCAGGGAATTAATATTTATTTATTTATTTATGTTTAAGATTTTGTTTATTTGACAGACAGAGATCACAAGTAGGCAGAAGGCAGGCAGAGAGAGAGGGGGAAGCAGGCTCCCCTCTGAGCAGAGAGCCCGACGTGGGGCTCGATCCCAGGACCCCGGGATCATGACCTGAGCCGAAGGCAGAGGCTTTAACCCACTGAGCCACCCAGGCACCCAGAGAATTAATATTTATAATCCTTTAATTACAGAGCACTTAGTAATTTTGATCTCACAAATAACCTAGGAGTTTCTGTCTCTTCGGTTGAAGTGTAGAGGTGACAACAACCAGGGACGGCAGTTGATATCACTGTCATGGTGCAGGAGGTGTTACGTTTACAGAATGTTCCACTAATACTGGCACTTTTCTGCCCCACTGCCCATCCTGTAGCAGCACCTTACACACTTGCTCAGTCATTTGAAAGCATAGGGACAGTCACAGGTGGTTCTGTAGAAATAATTAGAACATTCTTATCTGAGCTGGGTCAGTAGAGTTTTTATTATTTAGTACAGTAGGTTTGGTTGTTTTACTTTAAAATATAATTAAACCATTTTTCCATTTTGATTTTTTTTCTTCTTTAAATTATGTTTAGGTCTTGGACTTGTTGAAATACTTAGTGATAGATAACAAGGATAATGAAAACCTCTATATGACAATTAAACTTTTAGATCCTTTCCCTGACCACGATGTCTTTAAGGATTTGCGCATTACTCAGCAGAAAATTAAATACAGTAAAGGACCCTTTTCACTTTTGGAGGTAATAATTATTCCATCATCTTACTATTTTGTGTTAGGGTAGAGAGCAGTACTTTTTGAAAACTTCCAATTCTCTAAAAGTAAGAAACTGAATCTTTTTTAAAAATTGTGTTTTAAAAAAATAACATAAGATTTGCCCTTTCAACAAATAAAAAGCTGAATCTTAATATATCCACCTGTATTGCAGTAAAATTGTAACTATCAAGATTTCTTGGTTTAAGATCTGAAATAATGAAGGAATCTGATCTAAAATATGCTTGATTTTCATACTCATCTGATCTATTAATATCTTAAAATTACCATCTCATCCTTTGAGGTATAACTTAATGTTTCAATTAGAGATGATACTTGACTTTTTAAGGAGTTTTTCCAGTTTTAATCTTACTTTAATCTTTATAAACTTGAAAATTAAGTTCATGTGTTTTTTTTGGTAAAAAGGTTATAATTTTAATACCAAATGCTTATTTGATTATATACCAATATGACAATATAGTTAAATGTACTAAGATATAAAACTAGAGTTACAGTACTAAATAAGTAGAAATTTAAGTTTTTCCTTTGGAGGATGCTATTATAATCTTAAAATCCTAAGTATGTTATCATGAGAGAGTCTGTTACAATTTAAGTGATCACAGCATTGACAGGTCTGAAATGGAAAAAGGCATTTATTTCTACCCCGTGTGGTATTAGTAGTGATATGAATCAGTGTCTATAAAAGACACGTACTAATTTTTTTTCTTTAAGTTTTATTTGGTAGACTTCATCCATGTCCAAAAAGCACATTACATTTTTAACTAATTTTCTGTTTTAGGAAATAAATCATTTTCTCTCCGTGAGTGTTTATGATGCACTTCCGTTGACAAGGCTGGAAGGACTCAAGGATCTCCGCAGACAGCTAGCTCAGCACAAGGGTCAGATGGTGGACCTCATGAGAGCATCTCAGGGTACTGATGTTAATGACGCAGGTTATTTGTACGTCTTTCTTTTGGAGAGAGTCTTTTATAAATTCTTGCTCTTTGTTTCATTGGCATGGGCTGACTTCAGACTCTCATCGTTTAGGTCATCATTTCTCATCTCCATGTAAAAGAGATTGTGAGTGATCTCCTCACCTTGAATTAACCCCATTTTATCCATCCGCTACACCTCTGCCAGAATGGTTTCTCTAAACCCAGATATATCGTGTTACTCTACTGCTTGAAACATTTTTTTTTTTAAGATTTTATTTATTTATTTGTCAGAGAGAGAGAGAGAGAACAGGAGCGAGCACAGGCAGACAGAGTGGCAGGCAGAGGCAGAGGGAGAAGCAGGCTCCCTGCCAAGTAAGGAGCCTGATGTAGGACTCGATCCCAGGACGCTGGGATCATGACCTGAGCCGAAGGCAGCCGCTTAACCAACTGAGCCACCCAGGAGTCCCTGCTTGAAACATTTTTAACCACTTCCCTAGCGCCTGAAAGAAACATTTGAATTCCTTAGGGCCAGGCATATGGGGAATCTGTGCATACGGCTCCAGCTTGTTTAAATAAAAGAAACATATACCACTCTACATGTTCTATGTATGTGCATACATATAACGTGGATGTGTGTGTGTGTGTGTGTGTGCTTTTCTATATACACACATATTTGTATATGTTACTGGTTTTTCTTTTTCTTCCCATCCAAGTACTAACCAGGCCCGACCCTGCGGTTTTTTTTTTGTTTTTTTTTTTTTTTCTTAAGAAAACATTCATTTTTGTTACTTTGATTTGAGTTTAGATTATTTTAATGTTGTACTTAGGGAAAACTTTTTCTGTTATGTTTTAATTTTCATCTTTTACCCATTAATTTCCTATTTTTCCCCCAGTAGTTTTAAAAACTAATTTTGGTCTGGATCATATGAGCTCAGAGTTTATAGTACATTTGTTCTGAGATGCGTGTGTTCATGTGTGTGTTTCTTTTGTTCTTATGTGTTTGGATAATTCATTGGTCCAGACCTGTCATGTCCAAAACAGCCACTAGCTGTTTTTAGATATTTAAATTTCAGTGAATTAAAGTTAAGTAAAATTTAAAATTGAGTTTTATTATCGTACTAGCACATGTCAGGTTCTCAGGAGTAATGACGCTCATGGCTGTTGTTGGACAGTGCACATTATAGAACGTTTCTGTTATTGTGGAAAGTTCCATTGGACATTGCTGGTCTAGACTAAATTTAGGGGTTAAAGACCAAAGTGTGCTTCCAGGTTTCTTATCAGTTAATGTTGAATGATTTTCATATTTCTTACTCTTAGTGATTTTGCTAAGGTATTGGCTGATTGGCGCAACTTCTCTTTCTCTGTCTGCCAGATAGTGCTTCACGGTCACTGTTCCATGGTTCTGTTTTACAAGGAAGTTCAGATACATTCACATTATGTTTTTTGACCAGCTCGTGTTTTAAAACCTCGTTTTTTTGAAAACCTTTATGAAAGTTTTCAAGTCAGATAATTTAATCTATAAACGTATTGTAAGGAAACGTGTTTTCTCCATTGTAGTTGAAACCATTTTTTTCTAAACTGCTCCTAGATAACCCGCAGGAGGGCATCATGGTGAAGCTCATTGTCAGCTTGTTGCAGTTATGCCGGATGGCCGTGAACCACACTGGGGAAAGGGAGGTTTTAGGTAAACCCTTTGGCTAAATGAGTGTGAGTTTTTATGTTGGAGTTGTCATCTCTGTTTTCAAATTCAGTAAAAGTTTGTCAATTTGGGACAATAGGGCAACGCGAGGTGCTAGCTGAGTTGTATTTCTGTTTAGTTGAAGTGTCCCTAAGCAGCCCTCCTTTTGTTTTCCTTCCTTAAACATTTGCATAAAGTGAAAATTAGTAATTTACACATGTACATCCCTGTTCACTTGAAAGCATCTTATAAATATTTAGGAGAAGTCACAAATAAGTATTTGTAGTATTAGGTTGCAAATAAATTGACTTCTGATATATTTTGTAAATATAATTGATCAGTACTTATGGATTTTTTTTATAGGGCAGAGTAAGAATGAGCATTTGGAGGGCTAGGTGAATTAAACGCAGATAGGAAAAGCACATCCAGGCCCTTTCCTACCACAGTTTGGGGGATATCCTAGTGTCAGGTAAATAGCCACCACACATCCCACCTAGAAGTGTTTAGACTTGGTGATCAGTGGTTGAAGTCACCTGGACGTTGTCATGACAACGTTGCTTCAAATAAGAGAAAGGGAGGAGTAAAAGGTCCTTCACAGATTCTACTTTCTTCCAGTGGAGTCTTTCTTGTCTTCTCAGTGGGAGCCTAGTAACTGGAGCACTTCTTTATTTTGTAAGTTTTTTTACTGAAATATACTTTACATACAAAAAAGTATACAGATAGCAGTATGTACCTTGGAAGTTTTCACAGGCAGAAGGTACTTGTGCATCTAGCACCCACATCAAGAAACTTGAAACAAGAGCCTTACCAGCACCCTGGAAGTTTCCTCTGACCAAGGAATTCACATGTTTGTCTGTAGTTTAACCATTTCTAGGGACAGACTTGATTTGCTCCATGAGCCTGGAGCGGCTTTCCTGTGGAGCATAAAATCTTAGTATGGTTGTTCGTCATTCTTAACGGTGAGAGACCAAAAGCTTTCACCCCCAGGTCAGGAAGGAGACAGGTTGCCTGCTTCCAGCAGTGCTGGTCCACGTCATACTGGAGGTTCTAACCAGAGCAGTGGAATAAGAAGAAAAGAAAAAGCATCCAGAATGGAAAGAAAGAAATAAAACTGTCTCTAGTCACAGATGACATGATGCTATATCTAGAAAATCCCAGAGAATCTACAAGAAACCTACTATTTTATATAAGCTAATAAATGAATTTAACACAATGGCAGGATATAGGATCCACACACAAAGTTTAGTTGTGTTTCTATATGCCCTCAATGAACAATCTAGAAAGAAAATTTCATTCTATTTATAATTCTGTTTATAATAGCATCTAAGAGAACCCAGTGCTTGGGGATAAGTTTCATCAAGGAAGTGAAAGCCTTGAACACTGTTTGTCAGAAGTGAGTCACCAAGTACACCCCATACTCGGGGAGAGGAACTAGGCCTCCACCTTTTGAAAGGAGAGCTATCAAAAAATTTGTGAGTGTATTTTAATTAAATTCCCTCACAGCTGGGAAAGAGCATCAGAGTGTTCTCTGGCAGGAACTGCTCTGTCTTCATCTGGGTAGTGACAACACAGGTGGAAAAAAATGTGTGTGTGAATTTTCACTGAACTGAGTATTTAAGATTTATATACTTTATGTATAAATACCTCAAGAATGTTTCAACAGCTTTAAAATCTGTTGATGAGTTCATACAGTAGCTGTCTTTAGACTTTCATCCTTACTATCTGTATTCTGTTACTAATTTTATAGGGGAAAATACCTTTTGCCTGCATGGATATATAAAGAAAATGCTACAATATGTGGTAGCTTCTTTAATCTATACAGAATCTTTGAGAAACCACTTAAATTTTAAAGGATGACGAAATGTATTTTTGAAATTAGAAAACTTGTTTTTATGGGAGATCTTTTAGCAACAACTGTACTGAAAAGGAATTTCTAAATTTAGAGGCTGTTGGGAGCTGCCTGGGAGAAGTGGGTCCTGTCGATTTCTCCACAATAGCTATACAGCATAGTAGAGATACATCTTATACCAAGGCCCCTGAGTTATTTGTAGATAAAGAACTTCAGTGGACCTTCATAACGCTGACCTACCTGAACAGCACGCTCGTAGAAGATTGGTGAGTATGGAATGACCCTGTATATCTGCTCGGATCTACTTCATCTGACATTCAGGGAAATTGATACTTTACCGAAATTAACATCTCCTAAAACCAAAGCATTCTCCTTCCAGTTGCCATAATCGCTGAAGCCCTCCTATGTGCCAGGCACTGGCTTCACAGACGAGAATACCAGACAAGGCCCATGTTGAATTCTAGTGACAGTAGACTGGACAAACAATAAGAAAATGCCAGGTGGTTCGATACAGAACATCAAAAATAGAAGAATTGCAAAAGCAGATGTTTTGGGCACTTGTCAAAATCAAAGGCACTGTGCTCATTGAGAATATTTTGATCCTTTTAAAATAAGTCCTAGAGAGGAAGCGTCATAACTCCAGAAATCTTAAGGTAATCAGACAGGGTTTTCTTTTGCCCATTTTAATTGTTTATGCAAATAAAATTGCAGCTGATTCTATCCTTGTTTCTGTTTGGTGCTGCAAGATTGCTTCTGCTTTTATTCCTTTGCCGCCCTCCCCCCAGCAGTGATTAGTAACTCAGGTTTACCGAAAGACTAGTAAAAATTTTTGATAATTTTGGCATTGTTGCTGTAGAATTTTAATTACCAAGTTTTTTTGTTTTGTTTTTGTTTTTTTTTTTAGATTTTATTTGGGAGAGAGAGAGAACATAAGCGGGGAGGGACAGAGGGAGAGGGAGAAGCAGACTCCCCATTGTACAGGGAGCCTGCATGACGCTCTATCCCAGGACCTTGAGATCATGACCTGAACTGAAGACAGATGCTTAACCAACTGAGCCACCCAGTTGCCTCTTGACTTTTTAATTAGAGATGTAGAATTTCCTAAGTAAAACCTGCCTGACACAGTTGACCTTTACACTTTATAGTTGAATGACACAAGTTTCAACTGCCTGGGTCCACTTATATGTGGACTTTTTTCGATAAATACAGTATGGTGCATAAATGTATTTTCTCTCCCTTATATTCTTCAAAACCTTTTCTCTAGATTATTTTGTTGTAAAAATACAGTATGTAACACATATAAATCTGTGTTAATGACTGTGTTATCTGTATGTCTTCCAGTCAACAGCAGGATATTAGTGGTTAAGTTTTGGGGGAGTTAGGATTTAAACACAGATTTTGTGTGGAGATCAGTGCTCCTAACTCTTTCAAGGGTCAACCTGTAATGTAAATTTAACATTTTAGATTTAATTTTTTTTTTTGGAGGTTGTTTCACATTTATTCGTAGTTGATATACTTAATAGGCATCTGAATTATATGTTTTTCAGTGTCAAAGTGCGATCAGCTGCTGTTACCTGTTTGAAAAGCATTTTAGCTACAAAGACTGGACATAGTTTCTGGGAGATTTACAAGACGACACCTGATCCCATGCTGATCTATCTACAGCCTTTTAGAACATCCAAAAAAAAGGTCTCTCAAATAATAAATGTTTATTGAATACCCAAACAGTTTTGTTTGCTGTGGGATATGAATATCAAGTTGCCTAAATAGTATTATACTAACATTTAACTTTTCTTAGAAGTAATTCCAGCTGTATTTGAATCCAGGGGATTTGTGTTTTTAATTATAGCAGTGTGGAAAAGTTGAGATAGAAAGGTCAACTTACGACTGATTTAGGGGATAGGAAGCATTCTTAACAATAGGCCTTTCCTCTTAGGAGTAGAAAACCCTTACATTGATGCTATGAAATCCACTGATGCTGGGTGTGGTTTGTAGGTATTGTGCAACAAGCAAGTATATATTTCTGTAGGAAGTTACAGTATCACAGCCCCCTAGTGAAATATAAGATGACCTGTAGATTCTCCCTTTTTCCACTTTAATATCATAACCGCGTTTGACTGAAAGGACTCTGAAGGATATTTAAGAACTCTTGCTTCTCTTTTAGTCCAAGTATTCCTCTTTATTTTTTTAAAAAGATTTTATTTATTTATTTGACAGAGATCACAAATAGGCAGAGAGGTAGGCAGAGAGAAAGGGGGGAAGCAGGCTCCCTGCTGAGCAGAGACCCCAATGTGGGGCTCCATCCCAGGACCCTGGGATCATGACCTGAGCGGAAGGCAGAGGCTTTAACCCACTGAGCCACCCAGGTGCCCCTAATTCCTCTTTAAGTAGTTTCTTTTCCTAAAGCTATTGGGAGATAAAACAGTAGAATTTTCACCAAATTAACATTGGGGCATATAGCCATTGTAGTAATAGTCTTTTTAATATATCATAAATATAAGTTTGGTCTTAGTGAAACTACTGGTAATATAAACTATTAATAAAACCAGTAATATAATCGGTGAAACACTGTGGTTTTAACATTTTGAAGTCAGTTCTCTGTGGTAGACTTGGAGCGGTTTTGTCCATGAGACCAGTGAGGCAGAGAGTTTGTGATAGTGTGTCTTATGCTACTAGTGAGCTGTGAGTAGAACTCAAGTAACCTGCTGTGTAGAAAAGTAATTCTTTATCATACCACTCGGCCTTCTGTCTAAACATAAATGTATTTTAATTTTAAGAGTTATCCATTGCCTCCAGAATTATTTTTAACTATATTATTTTGGTTTAGAAACAGATTTATGCCTAGATATTTGTTCTGCATGGGAAAGAGAAAATATATTTCTAATTACCATACTTACATGTTTTTCTTTCTAGTTTTTAGAAGTACCCAAACTAGACAAAGAAACTCCTTTAGAAGGTCTGGATGATATGAGCCTGTGGATTCCTCAAAGTGAAAACCATGACGTTTGGATAAAGAGGCTGACTTGTGCTTTTTTGGATAGTGGAGGCACAAAAAGTGAAATTCTTCAATTATTAAAGCCAATGTGTGAAGTAAGAAGATTAATGAGTCTGCCTTAATCCCTTTCTACCTGTGCATTTTGTATTTGAACCTTGTCTTTGTAGTTTTCTTTGGTTGTGCCATTCCATTTGGCTTCTGTGTCCATATTTATGGCCTCTCTTTCTAAAAAGAGTGCGGGGGTCATGCACATCATCTCCAGGAAGCATCACCTGTGCTCAGCTATTGGGAATCCATCAGACAGGGCATCTTCATGTAGCGGGAGTTCTGCGTGGTTGGGTTCAGCTGTGGGGGATCTATGTACCAGATGAGCTCTAAAGGGTGCCCTGCATCGTTTGTTACTGATAATAGTTACAATACTGATGATTGTTAATTACTTATAGTAACCAAAAGTCTGCCTTTTTTTTAATTTATTTTTTTAAGGTTGTCATTTACTTTCCCTAGTATACTTTCTTGAGTAAGGAAAAGAGATACGGTAGCAGTTAACATTGTTTTTTTATTTTTATTTATTTTTGTTTTTTTAAAGATTTATTTCTTTATTAGAGAGAGAGAGAGTGAGCAGGCACTCTCTTTCTCACCCTTCCCACTCTAGAGAAAGAAGGAATTCCAGGCAGATGCCATGCTAAATGTGGAACCTGACATGGGGTTCCATCTCATGAACCCGAGGTCACAACCTGAGCCAAAACCAAGGGTTGGATGCTTACCTTACTGTACCACCCAGGCATTCCTGCTTTTTTATTTTTATTTATTTATTTATTTATTTAAATTTTTTTTTTTTTTTTTTAAGATTTTATTCATTTATTAGTTAAGAGAGAGAGAGCGAGCACAGGCAGACAGAGAGGCAGGCAGAGGCAGAGGGAGAAGCAGGCTCCCTGCCGAGCAAGGAGCCCGATGTGGGACTCGATCCCAGGACGCTGGGATCATGACCTGAGCCGAAGGCAGCCGCTTAACCAACTGAGCCACCCAGGCGTCCCCTTGCTTTTTTATTTTTGAAGGTCTAATACAGTTTGTTTCAATAGAGTAAAGGCCTGTGCCAAATCAAACACAAAATTTACGCGCTTTTGTCAAGTACGCCATCCAAAGCAGTATAATATCATGATGCTCTGAGATTTTAATGCTAATATAATTTATACGGTCCCATCAAGCATGATTCAGTGATAGTTTGAAAACAAAATATCTGACTAGTTCAAACATCTACCAGTTAAAAGTAGCTAACTGAGAGATAATGGCGCTTCCCGTTGGTGAACATGGCCAAGGGTTTTTTAATAAAGTTCTGACTTTGCGCCACAAGATAAAATGTGCCAGATACACATATACACAACACCCCAATTCCAAATTCCTTCAATTCTTTATTTCTGAAATTGCCATTTTCTTTTTTTTTTTTAAGATTTTATTTATTTATTTGACAGAGATCACAAGTAGGCAGAGAGGCAGGCAGAGAAAGAGGAAGAGAAGCAGGCTCCCCACTGAGCAGAGAGCCCGATGCGGGGCTCCATCCCAGGACCCTGAGATCATGACCCTAGCCGAAGGCAGAGGCTTTAACCCACTGAGCCACCTAGGTGCCCCTGTCTTTATTTTAAAAAGTAAGTGTGCATTTGGTAGTCTGTTATCTGTTCTGTGAGTGTGGTATGTGATGAATACATGAAGAGAGTACTGTGCGAAGATAAGGTTGCGTACTATTTTAATGTACCACAAGGATTAAAGTGCTTTTCTACACTTAGGAGTATGTCACAGATAAGTACCCAAACTGTATACTCAAATTGGAGTTTATTAAAATAATAAGCACTTGAACATGCTTGTTGTAG
Organism: Taxidea taxus jeffersonii; assembly: GCA_003697995.1. Taxonomy (NCBI): domain Eukaryota; kingdom Metazoa; phylum Chordata; class Mammalia; order Carnivora; family Mustelidae; genus Taxidea; species Taxidea taxus. Next base: position 42,775 of record RCUC01148879.1, on the reverse strand, counting down.
CTTTTCACTGAGTGTAGAAAATGTACAAAAATCAGATTTTCAGCTTTTCTCTTAAACTTTGATTCCCCGTTTTCCTTTATATCAGATTAGAAAACTCAATGTTATTAGTAACACTTTCCAACTCTGAAATTTTATTTGCAGTCATGATGTAATAATTTCATTTGTAAGCATCATCCTGTTTCATTATGTGCATATGGCCCAGATTGGCAACAGACAGTTGTCGTGTAACTAACATATTTATTTCACATCAACACTCTAGGTTACTTTGATTTTTCTTGAGCACTGCCTGGTACATGCATTTTGTGTGTGTTTTAGAGATACATTGAGTTCATGACAGATTGGTCTATCGTTTTTAAGTCTAATATGCCAATAACGGAATGAAAATGTTAAGTGAAATAGATTATTTTCACGCAGACTGTTGATGCCATGTGTTTGTATGTTCCAGGTGAAAACTGACTTTTGTCAGACTGTGCTTCCGTACTTGATTCATGATATTTTACTCCAAGATACAGATGAATCGTGGAGAAATCTGCTTTCTGCACATGTTCAGGGATTTTTCACGAGCTGTTTCAGACACTCCTCACCAACCAGCCGGTCCACAACCCCTGCAAATTTGGATTCAGGTATTCGGTTAAATTTCTAGCATTTATACTGTTAACTTCTCAGTTCTTGAGAAAGATTTTGTTCGAATCCCTTCAGGATGCTATATTGGCTTAATTCTGTAACCTCTCAGTATTTATCTTCTCATCATCTGGACCATGGAGATGAAAGTTGTCCGTTTTCTGTGAGACAGTATGTGTTAAGCACCTGGGTTAGCACTTGATGCGGAATACTTCACCAGGCAATTTTGGCTACTGATAGTGGGGCGGCTAACAGAGTGTTCCATGTGTGTCAGGCCCTGTGCTCGGCACTGGCACCCCAGATACGAAGAAGACAGCCTACATCCTCGCAGTGGGAAAAGCAGACAAATAAATGCAAGCAAATGTTCTGGGTCCTATATTGGAAGATAGGTTGAAATTTTATGGTATGGCCAACTCATTTATTTATTTATTTATTTATTTATTTATTTAACATAGAGAGAGATCATAGGTAGGCAGAGAGGCAGGCAGAGAGAGAGAGAAGCAGGCTTCCCGCTGAGGAGAGAGCCCGATGCGGGGCTCGATCCCAGGACCCTGAGATCATGACCTGAGCCGAAGGCAGAGGCTTAACCCACTGAGCCACCCAGGCACCCCTGGCCAACTCATCTTTGTAAAATAACCCTCCGTATTACAGAATATTTGTTGTGGAAAATAATAGAGAAATTAGCATAAATTTAAAAATTAAGTTGCCTGTAATCCTATGATCTAGGATAACTGTGGTTAATATTTGCTATATTTCCTTGGATTTTTTTTAAACAATAGCAACAACAACAAAAAAGCCCCAAAACAAAACAACTCTCCCCCCAGAAAAAAACAAAATAGATTATATTTTGTTGACTTACATAACTGAATTTCTTTTTATGCTTCATAATAAATATTTCCCACAGTAGGGACTTATAACAGGAGAACTGCCATGAGGAGCAGGAATAGTGTGTCGTGTGTATACATAATACATCCACGCATACTGGAGGGCTCACTGTGGGTCCGTTTTTCAAACCTAAAATTAAATAAAGGGAAAAAATTCACAAATCTAGAATGTTAACTTATTGTCTTTAATATGTGTTAGTAACATATTTTATGTGCACACATGAGGCCAGGTACAAATTCACTTAGTGTATGTGAGACCAGTACGCTTCTCGGACAGCTGTTGATTTGTGTGTTTCACTGCAGCTAATTTGCTCCTTCCCTGTCTCGACTGTGGTTCCTGTCACTTTGGCGTGGGTTGTGACCACAGGATTCTCCCAGTCTTTCTTTCTTTCTGGACTGCTTGACATGACCTTGGTGTCCGGTCAACCTCAGTTTGCTCTGTTCTGTATTTTACGAGTTCTTCTCCATTGACAGCACTTACACATCTCCTGGGTGAAGTAATACAATTTTAAACATAGACATGGAAGCTCCTTCTGTGTTCCTGGTAGATTACAAGTTGGTCTGGTAAATGATCCACAGTAAGCTTATGGGAATTTTCTTTAGATTATCAAAATGAAATTCATGAAATAAAAATTCTCATAGAGACTTTTGCAAACTAAACTATATCTCCTGTCCTTAATTTGGGAAATAAGGTGTACGTAGTTCAATTACCAGTAAACATTTAAATTTTAAATATTAAGATAATATTAAAGTAATGTTAAAAACAATTTTTATGGGGGTGCCTGGGTGGCTCAGTGGGTTAAAGCCTCTGCCTTCGGCTCAGGTCATGATCCCAGGGTTCTGGGATCGAGCCCCACATCGGGCTCTCTGCTCGGCAGGTAGCCTGCTTCCTCCTCTCTCTCTGCCTGCCTCTCTGCCTACTTGTGATCTCTCTCTGTCAAATAAATAAATAAAATCTTTAAAAAAAAAAAAAAACAGCAAAAAACAATTTTTATTACTAAACTAATATAATCAGTCACTGCCTACGATAACCTGGCAGCTCATTATGAACATGGCCAAGACTTTTTTTCATGCTTACCATATATACATACATATTTATGCTGTCACCATTCGTAGGTAAAAATAGCCTGTTTTAGGGGCGCCTGGGTGGCTCAGTGGGTTAAGGCCTCTGCCTTTGGCTCAGGTCGTGATCCCGGGAATGGAGCCCTGAATCGGGCTCTCTGCTCAGCGGGGAGCCTGCTTCCTCCTCTCTCTCTGCCTACTTGTGATCTTCGTCTGTCAAATAAATAAATAAAAATCTTTAAAAAAAAATAGCCTGTTTTATTTTACCTCTACATAAAGTACCCTACCTATATGGCCGTAAAAGAAAATTTAAATTTCATGTGTGAAATTCTGTGGTTTAAAAGGAAGGTAGATCCTGATGGCTGTCAGATTAAATGGTTTATCTTTTGTGATGTCTGTCCATTTCCTGCCTTCCCTTGAATGTCTCCTGTGCATACCAGACTCACTTCTCAAAGTAAACTTACATCTTCATCCCCTTCCCTTGGCCTGCTTCTCTCATGTCTTGAGTGAATGGCACTCAGTTGCCCAAGGCCAAGAACCTCTCTCCCATGTCCATGTGATGGCTAGATCCTGCCAGTCTCTCTGGTAAAGAATGTGAGTGTCTGTTCTTCACTCGGCCCAGTGTCCTTACTGCCTTCCAGCTCTGTGGCCCGGCACAGGTGGTACTATTTGAGTAAATTCTTGTTGGCCGTCTCAGGAGTGTGACTGGTGCCTGGAACACTGTCACTCTTCTGTCAGATACTACTGCCCCCATGAAACTTCTCTTATTCGGATCAGGTTCCTTTCCACAGGCCTCTCCATGCCGTCCCCCTGCCCAGTGCTAACACTTGGCACACTGTGTGGTCACGGGTTCGGTATGCACAGCAGTAGCCTGTCGTGTTCAGGGTTGTATCCTGAGCACCCAATACAAATGTAATTAAATTCTCAGTTTTACTAAGCACGGTAGTTTTTTTTTTTAAGATTTTATTTATTAGAGGGGCGCCTGGGTGGCTCAGTGGGTTAAAGCTGCTGCCTTCAGCTCAGGTCGTGGGATCAAGCCCCGCATCAGGCTCTCAGCTCTGTGAACAGCCTGCTTCCTCCTCTCTCTCTGCCTGCCTTTCTGCCTACTTGTGATCTCTGTCTGTCAAATAAATAAATAAAATCTTAAAAAAAAAAGATTTTATTTATTAGAGAGACATAGAGCATGAGTAGGGGAGGGGTGCAAAGGGAGAGGGAGAGGGCTTCCCACGGACCAGGTTGCTGGACATGGGGCTCGATCCCAGGACCCTGGGATCATGACCTGAGCCGAAGGAAGGCACTTCACCAACTGAGCCACCTGGGTGCCTCTAAGCACAGTAGTTTGTTTCAAAATATAAGAAATGCCATTAAATTCTGCTTCTCCGTTCATATTTATTAAGAACCAGTTTTGTGCTGAGTTCCTGCACATCCTACCAGACGCACGAGGGAGGAGTGTGCTAAGGGGACTAAGGGGAGCGCTCTTTCTTTTTCAGAGCCCGAGCACCTGTTCCGATGCTGTGTGGATAAAAAGTCACAGAGGACAATGCTTGCTGTTGTGGACTACATGAGGAGACAGAAGAGGTAATGAAGTCAATATTACTGCTTGAGTTTGGGGATTTAGCAGTGTTAATTTTAATTTTAAAATTAATTTTTAAATTTTGCTGGTTGAATTTTACCATGATTATTTTAGGTGTTGCTGCTATAAGGCGCCGTATTTTATTTGTGTGATGCTTGGATCTTCCTGAAATAATCCATATTCAGGGTGGCACTTTGGCTAAGACGATGTCAGGAACTTGATAAGATAAAAGTTTCTTTACTGTGAATCACGGGCCTCAAAATGCGTGGTTCTGTGTTCTGTGCTGTGGCGGTATTTATTTTCTTGATGATGGTAAATGGTTCTATAGTACAGTATCTTGTTCCTGTTACTCCTCATGAGAGTGTTAGTAGTGAGTGCAGAGGTTGCCAGAGGTCATGGTCCGATCGACCCGTACTGCTTCTGAGTTGACCAGAGTTTCGAGGAAACCGTGTAGAGGCCAGTAACTGGGGAGGTAGGAATTGGTGGCTTGTGGTGTATAGGCCGGCTGGTGGCAGTGCTTGACAAAGCGTGGGAAGGAGAGGTAGAAGGAAACTGAAAAATCCCCATACGCCCTTATGTCTGTGCCCCTCTTCTATCCTGTTCCACTCCTAGAAGCGCTGGGCCTTTTTAGTGTCTTGGTTGCCAGTTAGAAAGTTACTGATTCACTTTCTTGTCCTGTACCAGACCCTCTTCTGAGAAAGCCCAGAAGGAGCTTTAACTGTAGCTGGGAGCCTCTCTTTCCTCGGTGTGGGGAAGCCTCTCAGCTGGGAATCGTTCGGTGTGGAATTCGCATTGAGGTGGAATGGTCTTGCCCTGGGCAGGCCCCAGAGAGTGTAGAAGTTCTTCATCTTCACTTCTCGTTCTGAATAGGCCTCGAGGAAGAGCTGGGGAGAATGTGACCAGAACAAAGCGTGTAAAGACCTGAGTTCAAGTCCAGGTCCTGGGACTTCGGAGCTGTGCGATCTCTGAAGCACAGGTTCCCCAGTAGCTGTAGTTACCTGTTGGCACCTGACCCATCAGCCTGTGAGCATCGCTGAATCGCTGCAGCGACTGTTGAGGACATGTGCTGTCCCGGGCATTACAAGTGAGGAAACTGAGGCTCAGGAAGTGAGGTTGCTATAGATGCTACAGCTTGTGGGGGGAGGGTCCAGCTGGATGTTAACCAGGCTGTGCCCCCTCCACAGCCAGTGCCCTTAGCCATTCCCTGTCACGGCTCCTGTGTAATGATGGTTTTGGAAGAGGTGATATCTCTGGTCCCTTCCGTCCTGACCTGCTGTTAGCACAGAAGACAGTGGTTTGGTAACGTAGGAAATGAGCAGCACTAGGAGAAATGCATAGTCATGTCTTAGCAGAAACTGTCCTTGCATCCAGTTGCACACTTGAAAAGCTTTGCGTAGGTGTTGCTCGCTGTGCTGGGCGGCCCGGGCTTAGCCTGTAGTCTGTGGATGCATTGATGGAGTGCGAACGTGCACCCCACATCCGTATGATCTGATGACCCGTCGCCTTCATGGCTGGTGCTCCACGAGGGGTCAGTTCGGGCTCTTCATGCTGAGAGTGGGACAGCTGTGTGTTGCGGGGGGCCCGCGGGTTCAGGTGATTTGAGCGTCATTTTCTTTTTCACCAGAGCTCGATTCCACTGTATTCTAGACGAGCATGCTTTTCTCTTGATGGTGAAGGTGAAGAAACGGACCTGACCGCATGTTACATTTTCCTTTAGACCCTCCTTAGGAACAGTTTTCGATGATGCCTTCTGGCTGGAGTTGAATTATCTAGAGGTTGCCAAGGTTGCTCAGTCTTGTGCTGCTCACTTTACAGCATTGCTCTACGCAGAAATCTACGCAGATAAGAAAAGCATGGAAGACCAAGACAGAAGGTAACAGAGTTCAGACCTTTGGTTTTTTAAATTGTTGTCGTAATTATAGTTCGTTTTGCTCCCGCTTCTCCATTTAAAAGACATCTTAGAAGTTTTCTGTCTTTAAAAGTGAAATGATAACATTTTAAAAGAAATAAAAGGGGTGGGGCGCTTGGGTGGCTCAGTGGGTTAAGCCTCTGCCTTCAGCTCAGGTCGTGATCCCAGGGTCCTGGGATGGAGCCCCACATCAGGCTCTCTGCTCAGTGGGGATCCTGCTTCCTCCCATCTCTGCCTGCCTCTCTGCCTACTTGTGATCTCCCTGTCGGATAAATAAATAAAATCTTAAAAAAAAAAAAAAAAAGAAATAAAAGGGGTGTTTATTAGATAAGACCTGTAGAAATTCTCCAGATAGCAAGCTCCTGGGGGACAGAGACCACAGTTACTTCTCTGTGTATTCCCCACAGCAGGTAGCATTGGGAACTTAATACAAGTGAGCACAGACAGTTTTCACATGATTGAGTGATTCCCCAATTTCAGTGAAATTCATTTTACCACTAATACCCCAGCTTGTTCAAAATCCATTTTACTTGCTGATTATAAAGTAATATAACGGATTTCTCTCTGTTACTAAATCACCTTGATTACTTTGCTATCTACCTGGATTTCTACTGCTTTAATTAGCTTTTCCTCTGAGTTAGAAATCTTCTAGAGTCAAATAGGTGTTTCCTAGATCATAGTGGAAAAGGAAAAACAGCAAGGATAAAGAGTGGAAAACGCACTCTGTATTATCCCAGCAGCCCTCCTTGGATTTATTCATATGACGTGGCCCAGTGTTTAGTTTTATTGTCAGTCTCGTTTTCCAACCACAGAACAATTCATATTACAGAATTGAAAAAGCAAGATGTAAGACATTGCTGCATTTCTCATGCTTGCGACTTAAAGAGTTTCTGCTTTGGGTCGTCCTTAATCTTTAAGTGCTATGGGTCTTAGACTGTGGAAAACCAGGAGCCAGAATTCAGATCCTACTCCAGACATCAATCAGTGTGCCTGGACTGATTTCTTAACTCTCTAGCTTGGTATTTAATTTCTATTTTTCAACTGAAAACTAAAATCGATATGTAGATGCTGTGTGTAACATGTGATTGATGTTCACGATTGTTGTAGACTCTGTATGAAGACAGTTCTGTTCTTTAAGTATGTAATGAGTAAGAAATTGGTTATTGCTTATTCTTAGAGACTTAAAATTTGAGTCAGGGTCTGCATAGGAATTATGATCTGAGTGTGTTTCAGTATCCTGGTTTCACAGAGTATTTCTTACTAATCAGGAGAGAATAACTGAACTTTGAGTGTAAATAAAATCACCTGAATTGGTAGGTAGGTGATCATGTAGAATTTGGCACATTTTTGCAAAATTGCTTATTTAATAAGCAGGAGGGTCTGGATTTTTATCTTGGTTAACCTTAGGAATGAGTCCTTGACACATAAGGCTTGCTGTTTGCTTTACCAGTTTGGTTTTGACTCCCCCTCCCCCCCCAGGTGCCTGATGGCCAAGGGAGAGCAGACAGAGAGATGAGCTTGACGGAGGGCAGGGAATGCTAGTTTTCTTCAGTGACTCGGAGAGGTACCCTGCAGTTGGATTTGTTAACTTGCTCTTGAGCACAAATGAAATTTCCAAGTTAGTGTCTGTAGTTTTTCAAAGAGAAAGCCAAAACTCCCTCATTCCGGTTCAGAGCAGAGGCCTTAGCTCCTGGCCTCAGTGGTTTTAGTGTTCCTGGTCCGGGGGGGTGGGCACTGACTGCTGGGGAGGGCTGCGTGCTTAGCTTGGGTCAGTTACAGCCTTGGGCTGACCAAGTCATCACCTGCAGGACTTTCTCCCCAACTTTCCAGATTTCTCTTCTGAAAACTAAGCTGCTCTCCATGACTTGCCAGTGAAGAAACTCTGTAGTGTCTGGATAGAAAGGTCGGGGGGTGTCAGTGTGCTTCCGTCCCTTGGTGTTTTGTGCCCCTCCAGGGGCTCTGTATTCCTCGTTTTTACAGATGCTGTTTTTATCAGATGACTATGAACCCATAAATATACTTTAGTTTTCCTCATTTTTGAGCTTTATGATGAAAAATATGTGGACTTTTCTACAACTTGTTTTTCTGCTCAGTATTTTTGTGAGCTTTATGCGTGTGTGGCTGTGGTTCATTACTCTGTCACTGCCGCTTCATGTTCCTCACGAGGACACAGCACGTTTGTTGGCCCGTTCCCTGGTTAATGATCTGTATCTCAGTGTGAAATCACTGGGTTGCTGGGTATGCAGAATTTCAGCGTTACAAACATAATGCCAAATTATTTTTAATGTCGTTATACCAATTGCATCCTTCTCAGAAATGTACTTCAGGAGGGAGTAGGTGAGTAGAAAGCCTTACATTTAAGGAAGGGGCGGAACAGGAATACTAGAGGTGCTACCACTTAATGATAAGATTTATTTATACTCTGGATTATTCTTGTCGTAAACAGTTCAGGGGTGGCATGATTTCTGATTTGAAATCACTTATGGGACTGAGTGTCTTGTATATAAATGCATGGTTTACAGCTCAGGCATTGGACTCCACAAATCCAAGTTTTCATCCTGTTGCTTAGTTTTATAATCTTAGGGGTAGGGCAATCCCACTGATGCCCTTCTTTCTCAACACCTGATATTATCAGACTTCTTAATTTTTGCCAGTTTATTAGGTGGTAAGTAGTGTGGCATTTTGGTCTTAATTTGTGTGCCCGTGATTATTAATGAGGCTGAACTTCAGGTAAAACCACTGACAGAACATTTAGGAAGTGGGGAGCATCTGTTTTGAAACAGCTTAGACTCTGTAAGTAAGTGTATTTTGGCATCCGGCCTCCCCATATATCAGACTGTCATGAAAATTTGATTCTCCTTCAAAATATTAATGCTCACAATTTTTTTCCACTCTAGGTGTAAGTTATATAGAATTTTAAAGTGTAAATGTTTCACTATGTTTTATCTGTGACCTTGGTTAATTTTTCCCATTCCAAGTCTATACTGTCTTTATTAATAAGCTTCAAAGAAGTATATTCTCATTAAAATAAGTGCTCTTGTTACAAACAGAAGTCTTACGTTTGAAGAAGCAAGCCAGAGTACAGCTATTTCTAGTTTGAGTGAAAAAAGTAAAGAAGAAACTGGAATACGTTTACAGGTAAATATTATAGAGACCTTATTTGTGATACAATTTATTTTATATTTTGGATAATTATTTTGTTACAGAGATTATAGAGATGTGTTTGATTTTCAAACAGATGTTACTCATGTATGTAAGTTCCTGATTTGAAGGTTGGGCCTTGGAGTAGCAGAGAGACTTGAGTTCTAATTCTGACTCAGCCACTTCATTGTAAAATTTTGCACAAAATTACTTACCTTTCCAGCCTTGAGTTCCTTTCTCTGAAAGTTGGGAGAAAAACCACCTGTCTCACAGGGTGAATTTATACCATGTGTTTTCTGCCACAGTAGCCTGTTCATTTTCTTTGTAGCATTTAACATTTATAATTGTATATCCATTTGTTTCCTTGTTTAGTGTATGTCACACCTCAGGGCAGATGGCTTCTTCTATAAATCTCTTAATGTCCATCCTCACTGAATTTCTTTGGTCCGCTCATTCCTCTGAAATGACAGTTCTGGTCTTTCAACTTTGCTTAAACCCCTGGTTGTCTATCCTACTTTTATTTATAGCTTGCCTCCTGCTTCTGGAAGAAAACCGGGGACAGGTAGATGACATCCCATCATCAGACATGTAAATCTCCCTGCATCTGCTCCATTGTAACGTTTCCTCTTGTTAGAGATACACCTTCCTCTTCTAGTCAAGACAGTCTTTCATGTGCTTCATTTTTTATGAACTCTTTCTCAGAGAATTTATTCTTTACTGTGCTGTGCTCCCTCTGAATGTGCCTAAACTTTCATACTCCTATTAAAATCACTCCCCTTCAGGGACGCCTGGTTGGCTCAGTCACTAGAGCAGGAGCCTCTTGATCTCGGGTCATGGGTTCACATTCCATGTTGGGTGTGCAGGTTTAAGAAAAAATAAAATCATTCCCCTTTAAACTAACACAAAATCACTTCCCTCTATTTCATCCTTTCTGGCCTCCCTTCCATAATGGCTGGCCAGACTTTGTAGAGGACTTGTGTGTCATTGCTGTCTCTCATTCTTCCCCTTCCAGGCTCCTTCCTGAAGCAGCACTTGCTAAACCCCCACGAACCTCACGTGACTAGTCGGGGGGTCACCTGCCCCCCAGCACCCTCCCTAATGTTCTGAGAACACTTAGAACCCTCAGGCACGCCTTGTGTGACCTGTGCTCTCTCTACTGGCTGATCCCATTCTCCCTTCTCTTTTCCCTTTTTGCCTTTTTATAGTCTTAACCTCTTTTACTGAGCTTTTAAAGTATTTTCTGTGTGTCAGGCCCTCTACAGGACTTGGGTACTGAATGAACAACGGCAAGGGCTCAATTTCATGTTCATGAATATCAGTTTAATTAGAAGTATAGAATTAGGCCAGTATCAATGAATCTGTATGTAGTAAACATTTCCCAGGGCAAGCATGAGGCACTTAAAGTGCTTGACTGGTTTTCTATGCAAAAGTTTCTAGCTCTTTTATTTTTCTCCTGTTTTCTTTTCCTTAAGTAGGCTCCACGCCTGCAGCCCCAGCACTGGGCTTGAACTCATGACACTGAGATCAAGACCTGAGCTGAGACCAAGAGTTGCATGCTTAACTGACTGAGCCACCCAGGCACCCCAGTTTTTTGTTTTCTACTGAGAGGGTTTTTTTTGTTGTTGTTGTTGTTGTTGTTTTACTGAGAGGGTTTTAAACCGAATCAATTTTGTGCAAACTTAACAACAAATATTTGGGTCAGTAAGCCACTTTTTTTTTTTTTAAGATTTTATTTATTTATTTGACAGACAGAGATCACAAGTAGGCAGAGAGGCAGGCAGAGAGAGAGAGAGGAGGAAGCAGGCTCCCTGCCGAGCAGAGAGGCTGATGCGGGGCTCGATCCCAGGACCCCAGGATCATGACCTGAGCCGAAGGCAGTGGCTTAACCCACTGAGCCACCTAGGCGCTCCAATAAGCCACTTTTTTATCTGTACTACATTTTACCAATTTTAACATGATGGAACTTTGAGGTTTTTGTTTTTCAGAGAAAAATTCGTGGCCTTTATTTTTACTACATTGAAGTTTTCAAGAGTCAGACTTTGCAGACATCATTATCCCCTGCACAGTTTTAGCAGTTGATAGGATTATTTGGTTTTGTTTTCATTTTTTTTTTATTCAGGGTCTTTTGTGGATCCATACAAATTTTAGAATTGTACTAGCTCTGTGAACAATGCTGTAATATTTTAACAAGGATTGCATATAATAGTTTTGTTCTAAGATTTTATTTTTAAGTCATCTCTACACCCATTGTGGGGCTCAAACTCACGACCCTGAGATCAAGAGTCGCATGCTCCTCTGACTAAGCCAACCAGGAGCCCCATTTGTTTTTGTTTTTATGATTATTTTTGTATGCATTAAAAACCTGGTAGATTGGGATTGGTTTCTTTTTTAATTCATTAAATTGTGAGCAGTTGTCTTCAGGGAGTCAGTCATTCTGTTCTTTGGGATCAGTTTGTTGTGTTGCTGCTTCAAAACTTTATATTTCAGGGGTGCCTGGGTGGCTGAGTTGGTTAAGCGACTGCCTTCGGCTCAGGTCATGATCCCAGAGGCCCAGGATCGAGTCCCACGTCGGGCTCCCAGCTCCATGGGGAGTCTGCTTCTCCCTCTGACCTTCTCCCCTCTCACACTCTCACTCTCTTTCTCTCTCTCAAGTAAATAAATAAAATCTTTAAAACAAAAAAAAAGAACTTTTGGGGCGCCTGGGTGGCTCAGTGGGTTAAAGCCTCTGCTTTCGGCTCAGGTCATGATCCCAGGGTCCTGGGTCCTGATGCGGGGCATCAGGCTCTCTGCTCAGCAGGGAGCCTGCTTCCCTCTCTCTCTCTGCCTGCCTCTCTGCCCACTTGTGATCTGTCTCTCTGTCAAATAAGTAAATAAAATCTTTAAAAAAAAAAAAAAGAACTTTGTATTTCAGTATCACTGCCTTTTACTTGTGTAACATAACATTTAGAATTGGGAGATACATGTTGGTAATGGTAAAAGTTCCACTTGGCTAAATTTACAAGGTGACATTTTTCCTTTTCCCATGTTTGTTGCTGCCTTTAGGATCTGCTCTTAGAAATCTACAGAAGTATAGGAGAGCCCGATAGTCTGTACGGCTGTGGCGGAGGGAAAGTCTTGGAGCCACTCACTAGGTAAACCGCATGTTTCTAGATTATGCTGTTGTGATTCTGTGAAGGACTTCAGTGCATGTGGAACTCAAAGGGATTTTGCAAATCTCGTTACAGACTACGAACATACGAACATGAAGCAATGTGGGGGAAGGCCCTGGTGACCTATGACCTTGAGACGGCCCTCTCCTCATCAACCCGCCAGGCGGGGATAATTCAAGTGAGCTGCTCTCTGCCCCGGGGAAGCACTGCCGGCCTGGTGCTGAGCTGCTTTCAGTCCTAGCAGACACACAGTAGCCGAGAATGTCCATGCTCAGCAGGCGCTGGGCTGAGAACCCCGCGGGACACGTGGCTGAATCGGGCAGGTCACTGACTTCAGAGAGAGTGTGGATTTGGTGATCGTGGTCTTGCCAGCTGACAGCAGAAGCCATTTCCTCACGGGGTCCAGTGCGCCACACGGATTTGGTTACTGTGGTCTTGCCAGCTGACAGCAGAAGCCATTTCCTCACGGAGTCCTATGTGCCACATGGGCTGTGTCTCCCGGAAACCGTTCCTCAGGGTCTGGGTCACTTGCGCCACTGGCTGACGTCCTGTGGCCATTTTTCCGTCGCAGGGCCGAGGCTTGGGAGCGCCCTCTGCACCTCTGGAGGGAACTTACTAACCAGGATTGCAGGATTTTCACTGATGTGTTGTGAAAGCTACTTTTTGTGTTTGCTATTTTTTATTTGTCTGGTTCTGTTACCTTTGAGTTTTGAGCTTTTTTTTTTTTTTTTTTTTAATACTCTCCTGCTCAGGCCTTACAGAATTTGGGACTGTGCCATATTCTTTCCGTCTATTTGAAGGGACTAGATTGTGAGAATAAGGAGCGGTGCGCGGAGCTCCAGGAACTCCACTACCAGGCAGCATGGAGGAACATGCAGTGGGACCACGGCCTCGCCGCCAGGTGAGAGGGGCTCGGGTGCCGTGTGCTGCACTTTCTCGAGCTGTGCATGGCGAGCCGTGGCTCGTGTCACTCTCTGTGTCACGGGGGTTGTGTGCTTTACGGGCTGTGAACATGCCTGCACGGCTCCAGTAGGACAGCAGGAAGCAGAGACTGCGAGGAGTGGATTTCAGCCTCTTCCTAGGGCAGCTCCACGCCCGCCCCTGAGATAGACACTTGGAAATAGAAATCCAAAACGTATTTCTCATGGGAGTTTCTATCTATCCATCCAAAGAAAACTTACTGTCCTTTCCCTTCCCACACCTGGTGCAGACTCTTGGGTTAGCCAGCACCTCTACAGGCTGAATGATTCTCAGAAGACTGCTTATCTGTACTGATATAATGTTTCCTTCTATAGAAACTGCTAACCCAGGAGCACGGGAAGATGCAGTTTATAACCTGCATCATGATAGCACTGGTTTTTCTGACTGGAAAGCCAAACACCTAATTCAATAAAAGATTTCGCTTTTATCTAAAAAGTTTTATGGCGATATAAATGCCAAAAAAAAATGAGATCATATGAATTATATGTTGAATTGCCTTCTATGAAAAAAATTTCATTAACTGAGGTGTTTTTCCAATTTCAAACTATTAGATTGCTGTAAAGTTAGAGAAACTCTTTCATATTTTTAAAGCCTTTTACTGGCAGAGTGTATTCTTGCTCCCCTCAGTAAACCACCACAGACTGTTCTTCCCATGGCCGGCTGCATTTCGGGCATGTTGGCCTTCCCCGGGTGCTTCCTGCTGGCCAAGCTGTTCCTGCCTCAGGGCCTTACATGCATCTTGTTTTTCCCCCCGTCCCACATGTATGGTGTCTTGTCATTCAGATTCTCGTTTAACAAGGCCACATCTCACACCTGTGCTGAACATCATCGAGTAGCCACCCAGGCGTCCCAGTACCAGTTTTAATTCACCACATGTCCCTCGTCATTGTCCAGTATTTTTTCATTTATTGTCCATCTTCTCCAGACCACAGCATAAACTCCATGAGAATGACGACCCTATGTGACTTGTCCACTCACGGATCCCGTGCCTCTGGAACCTGGTGCTGAGCGCCTGGCACACAGTCGGTGTTCACGGAGTCAGTGCATGAGAATGTAGCATAGTTAGAACCAGCCAAAATAGCTGAGAAATTACTTTTTTCCGCTTGAATAATTTAAATGATCTACAAAATTCTTTGTATTTCTTGCTAAAATTCCTAGAAATGCATTTTTTTAAGTGGAGAAGTCTTAAAAATCTTAGTTGTCAGATTTTTTTTAAGTGAACTATTTATACATGTATATTTTAGGATTCTTTGTTTATAATTACATTTTTTTCCTTTTATGTTTTAATTATTTCACAGCAAAGGACTAGAAGGACCCAGTTACCACAAATCACTGTACAATGCTCTGCAGTCTCTGAGAGATAGAGAATTCTCCACATTTTACGAAAGTCTCAGATATGCCAGGTATTACAAAATGAGTTACTGTATTTTAACGTTTAATGTCAGGGCTTCTTTTCTGAAAACTTGATGAATAATTTCAGTGTGAGGATTTGCATTGGTGAAGGGATAAAGGACTTGGTGGCTTTGGTCTGATTGTTTCTTTGTCATTCTCATACTCCTCTCAGAAACCAAATTCCCTGTGTAATAAATTGTGCCAGTCAGCACTGACCCTTGAGCAGTGCAGACAGGGGAGGCAAAATCCTGTGACTAACAACTTCTTAGCTCCTGTACATCTGAGAAATAAGCACTCAGATGTGTTTTCTCTTCTGCAGGAAGGTTTTTGTAGGAACTCAGGGTGTACCTATCCTAATAGTTGTCTTCCGTATCTTACAAAGGGGTTCTCTGTATTTCAAATGTTTTATATTAGAGATTTCTTTTATGCTTGTTTGTCAAATAGATATATCGTACTAATTGACCTTTTTTTGTTTTAGATGTAGCAGCATGCTCATAGATTAGGTACTTAAATCAATTTTTACATTATTTTATATATGTATATAAAATACCTTTTTATTTGTTCATGTGGTTCAGATCTGTTCTTTCCTTTAAAAAATTAAAATTCCCTTTGGGACCAGGTCAGCTCTTTATGCAGACCCCTTAGAAGCGTCTTGTTGATTCCCACCTCTGTCTGCTTCCTGGACCTCTGTGTCCTGATAATTTTAATCTTGTCTCCTCTAGTAGCTGTGTGGCATTTACCTCTTAGCATAGTGTTCTTTCTGTAAAGTAGTGACTCACAGTCAGGACTTACTGATACTTGGGCTTGTTATGAGGCACAGATGAGATCATGCCCAAGAAGTTACTTAAGTATAACAGACTAAATACACATAATACACTGGTTTTTATTTAATAGTAGTTAGTGACCTATTAAATCCTGTATTTTACTACAGAAATATTTGCTACATTTCAGTGCATATTATGTGCTAGCCATTTTGTTAAGCTCTTTCTGTACATGTTCTCTAAGCTTCAAAATAATTCTGAAAGTGGAAAAAACATAGGAACCCAGTAACGTGGCCTGGGTTACCAGCCAGGAGTGGGAGATCCAGGGTGAACTCTTGGTCTGAGTGATGACTCTGTGCCCCCTGCATTGTGCGCATGGTACTTGCGAATGTCAGGAGCATCTGGTCACCAGCAAAGCCAGTGAGAACTCTTTATGAGCAGAAATGAGCTTTCATCTTTCTGAAAATCTCTTAGTGTCCCATGTGTCTTGTGTTTTCTCCCTCCAGGGTGAAAGAAGTGGAAGAGCTATGCAAGGGGGGCCTTGAGTCTGTGTACTCCCTCTACCCCACACTCAGCAGGCTGCAGGCCATCGGCGAGCTTGAGAACATCGGGGAGCTGTTCTCCAGGTATGTGGTTTGAATGATTTCATAATGAACCCTCAAGTGCAACTCTGCTGTTTTCTCTCTGCAGTGACTTACAAAACAAGAAAAGAGGCTGTCAGTAGGTTTGTTTCTTTTATCACGATATAAGTCAATGAGCCTCATGAGCTGTGTTCTTATTAAAAGAGGAATTTTGAAAAATATTTACTGTAAAAATACAAGTTTTTGAAATTTAGCATCATTGTGCATTTCTTCTTCTCAGCTCTTGCCCTCTTGTATACCACATAAAATTGTTTTTTTCCTTTTTTGTTTTTTGTTTTTTGTTTTTTTTTGCTGGAGTGCATGGTACGCCATTCTGTTGTAGCCCTGTGTTGGATCAGTGTCGTTCTAGCTATCCTCTGCCATGCTGTCCTAGAAGCTTCCGAAAGCAGCTTTCATTTCCTAGTCCTCCCCTTGTCTTCTTCCTGTCCCTGCTTCCTCTCAATTGCTGTCAGTGTAGGGGTCCTGAAGGATTGGACAGTACTGCTTCATGTGGACTTTTCATGTAAACTAGTTGTACAGTATGCATTTTCTCTTCTTTAATAAATAACGTTTGCCAGGTGCCAGCATTTCTCTCTCTGAATCGTGATTTCTTTAACAACTATAATTATGCATAGAGTCATCCCCAGTGTGTCGTTGGGCACAGTAGAAATGAATGAGCTCACTTCGTTTCCTTGCTGACCTGTCTGCTTTTACCACAGGGAGTGCTGAAGTAGGACCAGGGGTGTAGGCGTTCTGTGAGACAGGCCTGTGAATGTCTTCTTTTTTCAGAAGAATATATACTTGGAAGTGCTGCCTTTTCTGAGGTTGAAGAGTATTTTTAAGAAAATCATTAGAAAGGTTCATTATCTGTAGCCCCCATGCTGACCATCAGAGAGCTGATGCTTTTGGAGCTTTCTAAACTTCGGTCCTTTTGAACCATTTTGAATTTCTAGTGTACTTAACAGTAGGGATTTTGTTTTCTTCCTTTCTCTTGCTTACGTGAATTCTGTGACTGTGCTCATAGCTCAGGCACGGAAAGGCAACCCTCCGAAGTGTACACTAAGTGGCGGAAACACTCCCAGCTCCTCAAAGACAGTGACTTCAGTTTTCAGGAGCCCATCATGGCTCTCCGCACGGTCATTTTGGAGATCCTCATGGAAAAGGAAATGGAGAATTCCCAGAGAGACTGTTTCAGGGATATTCTCACCAAGCACCTTGTAGAATTCTCCGTACTAGCCCGAACTGTCAAGAACACTCAGGTAATAGGATTCAAAACCATGTTGTCTCACCCTATGACCTTTCCTTTTGAGAAGAAAATAGAAAGCGCAAGTAAAACAGAAATGTCATTGAGAAACAGATTGCTATAAAAATACAGTTTAGCATAATTTCCCATTTTGGCATCAGCCCTTCTCTGTGCCTGTTTCCTGGTTCTAAGATAAGATGTAACTTACTACATCGATAACAGTTCATTGATTGTATATACTGTGCGTATACACACATATATGTACGTACATATGCCTGTATGTTTATATGTACTTAAGAGAAAAGCAGGCCAATGTGGGGCTGGGGGAGGCAGGTGGAGATGTGCTTGAGCCGCTCCTGACAAATGGTCATCAGTGAGTGGTTACCGCTCTCCTGATTATAACTCGTGCTCATAGTAGTAATAGTTAAAGTAGTAATTCTTGTCTGTTCTTTTCATTTCAGCTCCCTGAAAGGGCAATATTTCAAATTAAACAATATAATCCAGCTAGTTGTGGAGTCTCTGAGTGGCAGCTGGAGGAAGCGCAAGTATTTTGGGCAAAAAAAGAGCAGAGTCTCGCCCTGAGTATTCTCAAGCAGATGATCAAGAAGCTGAATGCCAGCTGTGTAGAGGTTCACTTTTTTTATTGGCTGAATGAATTCCTGTTATAAAAGAGTGACTGTGCTTTAAAATATTTTTAATAAATCCACTGTGAAGTTACTGGCCCATGAACAAGAAACTGTAAAAAGGAGCCTGGAAAATTAGTATTTGTAAAAGCAGTGTAGAAAATACTCATTTTTTTTTTTTCTATTTGCAGGAATTCTGCCAGTCCATCTTGTGGTAGATTCATATGATTTATCCCAATGTTAAGCTGTTTTTATTTATTTATTTTTAACTTTATGTGGAATTGGAGAAGGTGCATAGGAAACAAACATGAAAGAGCTACTATAAGTTTGAAACGAATAGGAGAGGAAATGCGTGAGAACAAAAATTAAAAGAGGAGCAAGTTGGAATGATTGTCAGTCCACCTACTGGGGAAATACAATGACTGATAATTTCTGTAACTTGTCAGTCTACTTGCTTAGGAAGTACAATGGCTGATAATTTCCTACTACTGGCTACTGAAAACTCATTAGCTTCTGGAGCTCTCCCTCACCGGTGGTGTTGTACTCAGTGGATTAGGACAATGACAGGACTCATTTCACAGGGTTCTTGAGCCTTGAACCTCTGGAGATGAAACATAGCCTTTGTAGAGTGCCTGGTGTCTAAAAGAGTTCAGTAATCGTGAGTTGCTTCAATAGTAGCAATAATAATAAATAGTAGGAGAAGATTATTTCATAAAACTGACCTGTTTGTCATTATTAAAAAATCATTATATGGTGAAAGCAGATGAGGAAAAATATTTTTATCCTGCTTTTTTGCCTACATAGAAGATATTTTCGTACTGTGGTGAATTGCATTTTAAGATTTTGCTTTTTGTATACAGAATGATCCCGACCTAAGACTTATATATGCAGAATGTCTGAGGGTTTGTGGCACCTGGTTAGCGGAAACTTGCCTGGAGAACCCTGCTGTCATCATGCAGACCTACCTAGAGAAGGTAAGCTTTCCTAGCAGCCCTGGAGAGCTGTTCAGTATGAATACACTTGATCTTTTCATCAAGGCCATATGCCTTTCAAATGCAAATAAAAGTAAGATTTTATTTTTTGGATATATAGCTGTTGTAGCTCTGTATAATTTTTAAAGCAGAATGAAGTACAGTGCTAAAAAAGAAGGACACTGTCTTCCCTCTGCCCCCACCTCCCGCTACTCTCTTAGCCAGCTGTTTCTGATCATTTCTCATTTATGTACAAAAAGAGCTGATTAAGGAATATCCACGGCAGTCTATTCCTTTGTAATCCCAGCCGCCCTCCAAGTAGGACTTGCACTTCTGTAGTCCATCCCCTTTCAGTTCCTTTTGCTCCTTAATTCCTCCGTTTAATTAATTTTGGAAATAGCTAGTGTAGCATGGAAATCATAATATGACTGTCTTTAAATTTTATGGAGCCCTGTGTTTTTGTACAGTTCTTTAAAATATTAGCTGTTTGGGTTATTTCTGCACCATCAAGGCTATTTGAAAATTTAAAATACTGTACTTCATATATTTTAGCTTATCCATATATATATATATATATATATATATATATATATATAAATATAAATTGAATTTAGTGCAGTATTTCTTTGATTTGAGTCTTTGGATGCATTTAGTATCTCTGTAATATAAATGGATTGTGTTTTCTTCAAGGCAGTGGAAGTTGCTAGAAATTATGATGGAGAAAGCAGTGATGAGCTTAGAAATGGAAAGATGAAAGCATTTCTCTCATTGGCACGGTTCTCGGACACTCAGTACCAGAGAATTGAAAACTACATGAAATCATCAGAGTTTGAAAACAAGCAGGCTCTTCTGAAAAGGGCCAAAGAGGAAGTGGGCCTTCTTAGGGAACATAAAATCCAGACCAACAGGTAATGAGATGTCCACCAGTGAAAGAGATAAGAGAGATGTACAGAACCAGAGCATGAATTCATGGTCTGTGATCCTAGACATCGTAGAGTATAGGGCTTTTTGGTTTGTTGGTATCATAGTTACAAAGAGATAGGTGTTCAGAGACTCACAAGAGTTGTCTCTTCCAGTGTAATCAAACCCTTCTTCAGACCTGCCTTTGTCTGGTATATGATAGGGAAAGTAGAGAAGAGAGTTAAGGAGGCATCTCAGGTAGGGTCCATTTGTCCCCAGTTGCCTAGAATGGCTTTTGAATTGCACAGACTTACTTCTAGATATTAAAAGTAAGTTTGTTCCCTTAGTATTTTTAGAATTTTGATTTTTCTCCGGGATGGACACCTGACTGTTCATTTGTGTTGTATTTCATGTATGACTTTGTAGTTCTGTACCATTTGATGGGTTTTGTGTTTTCTTTTAATTATCCAATGCAAGATACACAGTAAAGGTCCAGCGGGAGCTGGAGCTGGATGAGTGTGCGCTCCGTGCCCTGAAAGAGGACCGTAAACGCTTCTTATGTAAAGCAGTTGAAAATTATATCAGTTGTTTACTAAGTGGAGAAGGACATGATATGTGGATATTTCGTCTTTGTTCTCTCTGGCTTGAAAATTCCGGAGTTTCTGAAGTCAATGGCATGATGAAGGTAAGTCTTCTCTTTTAAACCCAGTATTCTATCCTGTGTTTGACAAGCTACAACATAAGCCCACCAGTGTCAGAGATTTTATATATTCTTTGTATCCCTGGTATTTGATGCTCTACTCATAGGTACTCATTGAGCTCCATTGATGCAGGTTTCTGTAGAGATGAGAGCATCTAGTTCATTCTTTGCCTATTCCTTCTCAGCTACTGCTGGGAAGTGCCAGGATGCCAGACTGGGAGATCTGGAAGGCAGTTAAAGATGATGTGACCACAGGCAGGCTTTTCCTCCTGCTTTATCTTTTCTGAGATTTTTTTAAGTGAATTACTTTTGTAAATGAAAAATAAAGTTTAAGGAAAACATTAAGACAGTAGTATTTCATAAGTTTTCATGTAAAAACTTTAGATTTTATTGAGGATACCTAATATTAAAGTTATGCTTACCACATCTACATTGGCAACCAACTTGAAGCTTACAGGTAAAATGTTTCTCCTGGATGAAAAGAATGATAAGACTTTCAATAGATATAAGTGGTCTCTGCTGCTAGTGCTCATTAAATCCTGTTAGTTTTAGCATACAGGGCACAAGTCCACGGTATTACACACCGACTTCTCTGTAGTCAAGATCACAATAGCCCTCAGATCCATATTTCTCCTCCTTGGTCTTACTGGAATGAAATTATTGCAAGTATTCTATTTCTGAATACAGTTTAATTTAGGATCAAATATTGTGTCTTACCAGTGAATCAATCTAGAATACCCATCAGGAAGACTAAGGTGAATGTCAAGGGAAAAAAATGTAATTAGTGAAGTTTTAGTAACAAGAAAATGCTTGTGCTAGTAGCATTATTTTAGAAAAATTTACTTGCTTAGATGCGAGACTTTTTTAAATGCATTGTTTCTTAAGGCTTTTTTTCCTTTTTTTTTTCTTTTTAATGGTAGACTGATGGAATGAAGATTCCATCATACAAATTTTTGCCTCTTATGTACCAGTTGGCTGCTAGAATGGGGACCAAAATGATGGGAGGCCTTGGATTTCATGAAGTCCTCAATAATGTAAGTAAACCTGAAAATTCAAAACACAGTTGCTTTTCTTTCATATTTTATATGTTACTGTTCCACTGTAGGATATGAAAATACAAAGATATTCTAGTCATTTGTATTTATTTTGCTGTAAAAGGGTAGGAATAAAAATTCCCTTTTGTCTCATCTCACTCCACATCAGTTTACTCTGTTTCTCTGTCATTTCTCTCCATTCCTCTGTCTCAGACATACACTCTACCCACGGTGGCATCTGGTGGAAAAACATGTATCGGTAACGCCAAACAAAAGGAAAAATGTTATGGATTTTCTATTTTTGTTTGATTGGTTGGTTGCATAAATTTAACAGTCCTTTGTTCTTTGACAGCTTATCTCTAGAATTTCAATGGATCACCCCCATCACACTTTGTTTATTATATTGGCCTTGGCAAATGCAAACAAGGATGAATTTTTGACCAAACCAGAGGCAGCAAGAAGGAACAGAATAATTAAAAATGCACCTAAACAAAGCTCTCCACTCGACGAGGTATTTGGGTTAAACCTTTTTGAATTGTAGTTCATACCTTCCCCCAGTTCTCCTTTCTTAAGTCTCCGGGACGCTGACAGTGTGTGCTGTTGGCCGTATTCGGTTTGTTACTGTGCCACCTAACACTGGCTCAGAATTCCTGAATATTCTCCAGATGTAGTAGATGCCAGTACTTTTTTTCCTCACAGCATTGAGCAAAGAAAAAATAATTTCAAAATATACCCAAGTCCTTTACTGTTGATATTATTCTACCTTTGATGTATTTCATTCATAAGGTGACTCTTCTGTTTCTGAGCGACTGTAGTCTTTCCAGTGTTTAGTGCATAAATTCTGCTTCTCCTTTTGTTATAACTCTGAAAAATTTAAGTGTTGGGTATTTCTTTCTGTATGCTTTTTTGTTTTTTCTTTTCCGAATAGGATCGAACCGAGGCTGCAAACAGAATAATACACACTATCCGAAGTAGGAGACCTCAGATGGTCAGAAGTGTGGAGTCGCTCTGTGATGCTTACATCATATTAGCAAACTTAGACGCCGCTCAGTGGAAGACTCAGAGAAGTAGGTGTTTGAAAGAATGACAGTTGCTTTTATGCTTTGTTTCTCTCTGGATGGGTATACTAAGAACCGAGCCTAATATGTAATCTGTCTAACTTACCTACGTAACATTCATTACAGACATGAAGGTCCTTATGATTAT
The DNA here is from genome assembly GCA_003697995.1 of Taxidea taxus jeffersonii. Classification (NCBI taxonomy): domain Eukaryota; kingdom Metazoa; phylum Chordata; class Mammalia; order Carnivora; family Mustelidae; genus Taxidea; species Taxidea taxus. Next base: position 20,005 of record RCUC01148879.1, on the reverse strand, counting down.
AGTTCCCACATTGTCCAAAGCTGAATTTTTATCCAGTAGCTTCAGCAACCCCTAGACCCTTACCATTTAATATCTTCTGTTACCTGGTAATATTTGACTGTACTGAATTAATTATTTGATTTCTCCAGTCGTCTCCTGGTACAAATACTTGTCACAGAGAATTATTTGCATAGTGGCAAATCCATTAAAATAATTGACAGTTTTCAGGGTCAGAGGTTTCTTTTTTTTTTTTTAAGATTTTATTTATCTATTTGTTAGAGAGAGAGAGCGAGCACAGGCAGACAGAGTGGGAGGCAGAGGCAGAGGGAGAAGCAGGCTCCTCGCCGAGCAAGGAGCCCAATGTGGGACTCTATCCCAGGACACTGGGATCATGACCTGAGCCGAAGGCAGCCGCTTAACCAGCTGAGCCACCCAGGTGTCCCAAGGGTCAGAGGTTTCTTAAAATGATGTTGTTACTCACCATGCCCTAGGTCTTAAAAATGAGAAGCCTTTACCATTTCCTCCGTAAGCGTTAGAATACCTTGCTTATAATCCGTCACTCTTCTTACTGTCTCTGTTCAAACAATTACAAACTGCTGTAATATTTGGCTATGTGTATACATTCAAGTTTCTCTCACCATATTTTAACAATCGTATTACCTTTTCTGTTCAGAATCAGATCTTTGCATTTAAGTTCTTCATACTTGAAAATAAGAATGAGAATTCTCATAGTATTCTGCTAAGCAAACAAAGCATATTAATCATCACATCCTTTGGTTACATTTAATAGTAATATGGTAGGAGTTACATTATCTGTGCGCCATGAAGGCTGTTGTGTAATTGTCACAAGGCACTCAGCCGGGACAGTCAGCTGGGTTCTGGCCAAATTACTAATGCCTGGTACCTGCAGAGTCACATGTAAGCCATGTCAGCCGTTGTCCTTCTCTGGCCCTGCACCACATCGTGTCCCGAGCCCAAGGTCTTCATTTCTGGATCAGGGCCAGAACTGCAGATTAGCCACAGTTTGGGGTCTGTGGCATCTGCTGAATTCTTCTGCTTTACCTTCAGAGCTGTTCCTCAGTGCCTCTTGTCACCAAAACCTCTTTATTTTAAATACAGAAGGCATAAATATCCCAGCAGACCAGCCCATTACTAGACTGAAGAATTTAGAAGACGTTGTTGTTCCAACTATGGAAATTAAGGTAATTTACTATTAACTGTCTTGATTTTTTTATTGAACTAAATTTTTCTCCATTAACTATTTGAAATCAAAAGTGGTTAAGATCGGGACTTCCATGTATCGTCCTATAGTGTCTTTATAGACCATCTTTACCTAAGCCTGAAAATACTCTTTTTTTGCCTTCAGTTTTACACCTTCCATCTTCCTTATGAAGAAGGTTTGTAGACTGTTACCTTCAGTGGCCAAAAGAAGAAAAAGTTCTATGTGCTTTTGCCAAGATTAATTTTTAACTTGGCAAGAAAGCCCCTAAATGCTTTATATTTTAAAAAGTCTGTGTTAGAATGTATTGACTATCATGTATTACACTATTAAGTAATACAGTACACGTTACAGTATTAAATTAACTGTAATATGCATGATCCTTTAGCGACCCTGTGCTGATCTTTTATTGCTAGAAATACCAAGTTGGCAGTAATGTATGTAATAACAGAGGTGATAGTTTAGTAACGGACTGTTAACTACAAAGAACACCTGGGTGGTGACCAGAGGGGAGGTGGGTGGGGGGGGGGTGAAGGAGGGCACCTGCCTCATGAGCACCAGATGACTTATGCGAGTGCTGAATCCGTATCTTGTGCACCTGAAACTAACAATAATAACTCTAACTGGAATTAAAATAAAAACTTTAAAAAATTTGAAAAGGATCATTTGACTATATTCTTAGTATATGTAGTTATTTTATTTGAAAGGTAGGTAGCTGAGTATTTCCTGAAAATGCCAGTTAGCAGCATTTCAACCTAGAATACCACTCTCCACACTTTCCTAAAAATTTACCTTACTGTGTTGTTGTGAGACATTTACTGTTTCTCAGAGGACTTAACCTGGACAGAGTCCGCCGTGAGACCTGAGAGCAGGTTGAATCTTCAGGAGCTTTTTAGTAACACTCTTGTAACACTGTGTGCCCCAGGGTTAGTGAGAGATGCTTAGAGAGGTGACTTGTGTGACTTCCCAGCCTTTCCAGTGTTGAATTCTGTTTCTTTCATTTAAACAGGAAGTAAATTACCACTTGAGCTCTTAACCCACAGCATGTTGTTGTTCATTTCTCTGTTTCATATTTAAATTGTCATTTATATTTCATTCTCTTTTAAAAGCACATAGTGTACCTGACCTGTTCTTTCATTTATATGTTTCATTAGGTGGACCCCACCGGAGAATACAGAAATCTGGTGACCATAGAGTCGTTTAAAGCAGAATTTCGTTTAGCAGGAGGTTTAAATTTACCTAAAATAATAGACTGTCTGGGCTCCGATGGCAAGGAAAGGAGACAGCTCGTCAAGGTGAGACTCCTCTCTGGTCATGCAGTCCATAGTGGCGTAGTGACAAAAGTCAGAACTGCAGTTGACATTTACTTCCTGCTTTGCATCCTTATTTTTCTTCTCAAAAATTGCAAGTGAGTAAAACTTACACAATACAAATAAACATTCTTTTCTTTTTTTTTTTAAAGATTTTATTTATTTATTTGACAGAGAGTGATCACAAGTAGGCAGAGAGGCAGGCAGAGAGGAAGGGAAGCAGGCTCCCTGCTGAGCAGAGAGCTGGACTTGGGGCTCGATCCCAGGACCCTGAGATCATGACCTGAGCCGAAGGCAGAGGCTTTAACCCACTGAGCCACCCAGGCGTCCCTAAACATTATTTTCTAGAAGCAGATTGTTTTTCCTAAATTTCGTGTGTCTCTGGAAGGTCATTATAACAGCTGACTGAAGTAAAAACAGTTTGGACAGGCACAGATATAATGAGGTTAACAGTCCGCTTGCTTGTTATGGAAAAACCGTTTAGGCGACTTGCTTCTTTTCTTGAAGAGTTCAAGTTGAAAGGATCCTGAGTGTGGCACTATGCCAGCAGCTAGTAAATCTATCCGGAAGGGGCTGGCATTCCTCCCTCACTCTGCTCCCAAGTTCTCCGGGCTGTGCTGGGAGGTCGTGGAGGGGGATAGTGCCTCATGCCCTCCAGTGGAGGAGTCCCAGGTAGCCTAATTCCAGAAGCAGCGTGGGGGAACATTTTTCTAAACTGATCTGCCTCCCTAGTGTTACAGCTTACCCTAAATGCAAGAGTAGCATTAGGTCTTAGTCATTTAAGAGACTGTGAAGAGGAGGACGGGTGCTCACGTAGACTTCTGAGTGCCCTTTCATTGTCCTCGTGTGGCTCTGTGTGATTTGATCATAAAATGGACTGTGCCCAGTTGATGTGCTCTGATTACTCGGAAGGGCCGTGACGACCTGAGACAGGACGCGGTCATGCAGCAGGTTTTCCAGATGTGTAACACGCTACTGCAGAGGAACACTGAGACCCGGAAGAGGAAACTGACCATCTGCACGTACAAGGTGACCGCTTCACGCTGCTACCCCTTCATTAAGAGCCTAGGAAAGATGCCATTACCCAGACAAGGGCTCAGCCAGTGTTTTCTGCGAGAGTAAACATTTTAGACTTTGTGGGCTACACAAGGTCTCCATGGCGTGGTCACTAGAAGAATACACATTGTGGCTGGTGGCTCGGGAGGCTTGGTCCTTTTGCCTTTTGGCCGTCTTCCGTGATAGTCATGAAGCCTTGCTTTTCCCTTAAGTTGGCTGAAAAAGAAGTCTTTTGTCAGGTCACATACAGCATTTGGAAGGGCTGGTTCCTGACAAGATGAGTGGGTTCTGTAGAGGTCTAAGAGCTGTCTCAGGCTCAGCAAGTTTAGAGTAGAACTTTCGGTGAATACCTGCGCCCCCAAAATGACCGCTCTTCGCAGACCAGCGAATGGCACAGCCTTCACCCAGTTGCTCGGTCTAAAGTCAGGAAGCGGTCTTATCTTTTCCTTTTTATTACTATTGGAAATACTATATTATGTATTACATACATAATATAATACTATAATAATATAATACTATATTATGTATTACATACATAATATAAAAGTACACAGAATAATGTAAAGAATTCCCTTATACTAGCACCCAGATTCAGTCGTGATCAGCTCAGGATAATTTGTTTCATTTCTACTTTTCACCTACTTCCTTCCCTTCAGTTATTATTTTGAAACAAAATGTCCTATTATTTCATCTGTAAACATTTATTTCAGTGTGTAGTTATAGAACATCTTTTTTAAAAATCAAAACAGAACTACAATACTGTCGTCACTCCTAAAAGAGCAGTAATTCCTAAATATCGTGTAGAAATATCAGCATCATTTTAAACTCCTCTCTCCCTCTCTCTCCTTCTCTTTCCCCTTCTCTCTCTCCCTCTCTCTCAGCCTCCCTCAGATCTCACACCTGTTCCACTAGCAAGTCCTTACCAGCCTGCTTTTCCTCCAGTCACTGTTACTGCCTCTCCCATCCCGTTCACGTCTCTTCTGTCGAGTCTCGCTATCCCCTTCTTCCCTGGCCCCGCCAAAGCTCCTTTACTCACAGCAGCTGGGATGATCCATTTAAAAGAGTCTGAGACAGAATAAATATGTCCACTTCCTGTTCTGAACACCAGATGAGTTCACTTAACCCCTGAATGAAGTGATTGGCCTTTGCTTGTCTCGTTGCAGCTTCATCTGCTGTTCTCCCCACCCTCCTCTCTGCCTTTCTGCCTGCGCTGGCTCCGTCTTCTCCCCTCTGCTCAGCTACTCTGCCTGCTGTGGCTGAGATCTGCCGGTTTTGGGTCACATCAGGGCTTCCCTTCTCCCCTCAGCCTGGAATACTCATCCCTCAGACCCTGTACTCTCTCCTGTACTGCATTCAGGTTTCTCTCCATGTCACCTCCTCAGAGAGGCCTTCTCTGACCCTGCCTCTCTTAGTCACTTTTTAAAATGCCTCTTTTGGTCTGTTAAACACATAATAGACTCTCCACAAACTTAGTAAAGTAATGAAAGGCACTAAGACACCAGATAGGTCAGCATGTATGAATATGTTAAAATAAAAAATTGATAGAATTAAAGATTCTATAAAGACAAGTGGCTAAGAAAAATGACTTTAATAATAGTAACAACAGTAAGGGGTTAATAACAGTAAGGGATGCATAAATAGCTGGCACCAAACAGTTGTAGAAAGGCAACATGTCACTAGGAAAATGGGTGTAGAATACAGACAGCTTAGGAAGAAAATATTAAATTTGACTCAGCCTTACTAGGCATCTGAAAATAGAAATCAAAGCCACAGTGAGATACTGTTATATGCCTCTCAGATCAGCACAGTCCTAGGTGTAGAGACAGGCACAACCACTTTGGGTAGTTCTTTGGCGATATCTGGTTAATGAAACAGGAGACGTACATCCCCTGTGACCCAGGTGTTCAGTTCCTGGGTGTGCATCTATGCGGGTATGGTGGTGGTCTTACATGGTCTGTGGTTGCTGAAACAAATGATCTAGGGTTACACGTACTGATACAACTAAGGGTAAAGTAGTATTGGGTAAAAAACAAATTGCAGAAGCCTTCATGGAGTATAATACTCTTTTATTTAAAGCTTACAACTTTAAAATGTGTGTATATATTGCTTTGAAATAAAAATATACCAAAAAATACATGAACATGAATGATAAGCAAGTTAGGAGTCCTCTTGCTGGTGGGGAAGGGCAGGAGGCCAGAGAGGGGCATGCAAGGGAACTGCATTCGTTGCAGCAAATGTGAGAAAATCTTAGGTTTCATAAAGCTGTTTAGTGGGTAAAAGGGTGTTTGTTTATATCATTTTCTATACTTTGTGTATGTTTATATATGTCATAATTTTTTATCTTCCTGGTAAAATTGCCAATTTTATGTTCAGGAATATATTTTCTCTTCGTGTAGCTAATAAGACTCTAAAGCAAGAATAGTATACTTTTAATTATCAAAGTATATTAATATTTTTTTAAAGATTTTATTTATTTATTTGACAGAGAGAGATCACAAGTAGGCAGAGAGGCGGGCAGAGAGAGAAGGGGGAGAAGCAGGCTCCCTGCTGAGCAGAGAGCCCTATGTGGGACTTGATCCCAGGACCCTGAGATCATGATCTGAGCCGAAGGCAGAGGCTTTAACCCACTGAGCCACCCAGGTGCCCTCAAAGTATATTAGTATTAAGGTTATATTCAGTATTTTCCAAAGTGAAATCCTCCAAATTGCTTGATATTAAAAGTATTAGGGGTGCACAGGTGGCTTAGTCAGGTAAGCATTTGCCTTCAGCTCGGGTGACGATACCAGGGTCCTGGGATCAAGCCCCACATCAGGCTACCTGCTCAGTGGGGAGCCTGCTTCTCCCTCTGCCCCTCTGCCTCTCCCCCAGCCTGTGCTTAGTCTCTGGCAAATAAATAAAACAAAATCTAAAAAAAAAAAAAAAAAAAAGTATGAGGAAAGCAGGTAATTCCTGTGCTAAATGGCGTGAACTGTGACTCAGTCACAGATGATGCTGAAAGACCTAGTCAACAGGACTGACCTCTCAGAGTCACAGGGACTGAGAGCAGAGCAGGTCCTAGCAGTCTCAGCCACAGGCTAGAAAATCTGATTTTTGGAGCTTAAATGTATTTTCCATTGCTTACCTCCAAGTAGTTCTGTTTCCTCTGGATGCAGAACCAGGAATACAACTGAAAGAACTGTTTTCCACCGACTCTGGTAGCTGAGTGACGGTCACCTGCTCTTCGGGACCCTTCAATACTCAGAAGGCATCTCCTCTGTAATGCAGGTGGTTCCGCTTTCCCAGCGAAGTGGCGTTCTCGAGTGGTGCACGGGAACCGTCCCCATCGGTGAGTTTCTTGTCAACAACGAGAACGGTGCCCATAAGAGATACAGGCCGAAGGACTTCAGCGCCATTCACTGCCAGAAGAAAATGATGGTGAGTGACCCTCTCGAGGAGAAACAAGTGTGAGATTGTGTGCCAGCCCGCTGCAGCTGACCGCTCTCACACGTCAGGGCACACGGTATCTCACTGGCATCGGGCGGTGATCCTAAGTGAGAAAGCCTGCCCGCCAGCAGGAAGTGTGTGTGAGCGACACAGGAAGGTTTGTAAGCTCTGTAAAGTGCCAACCCGTGTGTGATGAGAGACTGAGCATCCGGTGGAATGCTACTTTGCTTCCAGTGTGATAGATCTTTTTAAGACATTGGCCAATTCACTCTAGCCTCGTGGCCTGATGATCATCTGGCCTGTCACATTATGGACAGGACGCGTCCTTTCCCCGGACACTGTGCTCACACTTCAAAAATGTTAGGACTCATCATCACCATACTTACCCCATTTTAAAATGAGAGGAAGTTCAGAAATTGGACTTGCCCAGGTCAAGGAGCTAATGGTGGAGCAAGGACTTGAATCTTGTCTTTCTAACCCTAAAATGCATTACTTTTCCTTTTACTCTGCTTTGTGATATGTAATTTTTTAACTGGGTGGCAGAGTGCCATCACGTTGTAATGGAAGGCTGTCCCGTGTACCATGCAGGCCCAGGGGAGGAAGCGCTTCGTTCTGCTTGTGACGGGCAGGAATGGAGTCAGATTCGGAAAGCTTCATAGGGGAGTGGCCTTTGAGCTGAGATGACTGACTGAGTTGGTTTTCTAAGCAGAAGGCACGCACAAGCAAAGGGAAGGAGGCCTGGACAGGCAGATAGAGGCAGGTTTTGAGGAGGAGATCAGTGAGACTAAAGCATTAGTTGTTAGTCAAAAAATGGAGGGTTGCTTCATGAAATGCTAAGAACTTGGTACTTTATCTTAAAAGCACTAGAGAACCCTCGAGAAGGACAGTAATACCAGACTGCATTTTAGAGAAAGAACTCAGCCCTGTGGGCTACATTTTTGAGAAGCTGACTAGTGGCATGACACAGGGGCCGTGAATGAAGACGAACAGCAGCAGGAATGGAGAGTAAGGGGTGCATACAGAAATATTAGGGAGTCAGGACTGATAGGATTTGGTTACTGATTAGAAGTGGGGTTGGGGAAAAAGTAATCAGTGGTACCCAGTGTTTGGGTGATGGGCTGGATTGAGGGGCTCCTACAGTGTAGAAGAGAGAAGGGGCTGAGGTTCGCTGAGGAGAAGGGGAAGAAGTCACCAGGGTTTGGCAGTGACCCGAGTGAAGATGCTGAGTGGGCAGTGGGAGAGGCAGGGCAGGCCGGAGTGTCATAAAGACAGCTTGGCCGGAGATGCAACTGTGGGCCGTGAGCACAGGGTGGGAGGGCGGCCCCCTGAGGCAGATCGGTAGGGCTCTGCTGCAGGAGTGTGACCTGCTGAGGAGACACCGGAGGACACATCTGAGGCGTATCATCCATTCCGGCTTCTCTGTCTCCTCTTGCGCCCCTGGGGCTCTGTGACCTCAGACCATCTGGAGGTCTGGAGCCGGTTCTCCATGTTTTGTGTCTACTTCCACATAGATAACAGAATCATGCCAGTGCGAACTGTATTAAAACAAACAACAGTCCTGTTGGTGTGTCTCCTTCCAGGAAGATTCACACTTGAGCCCTGAAGGGCTTATACCTTGTCACTGTCACTGGGTAGATACTACCTCGTTCATCTCTTTATTGCCTCCGCATCCGTGGAACTGTTTTCAATCTAGAAACTCTCGTAGACATTAAAGTAGTTAAACACAATATTTACAAAATTTTATATTTGATCCTTTTAAAGGATGTACAAAAGAAGTCTTTTGAAGAGAAATATAAAACGTTCATGGATGTCTGCCAAAAATTTCAACCGGTTTTCCGTTACTTCTGCATGGAAAAATTCCTCGACCCAGCAGTTTGGTTTGAGAAGCGATTGGCTTACACTCGAAGCGTGGCCACTTCCTCTATCGGTAAATCCTCCCGTCCGCCATGTACCCGGCCGCTTTCTCAGTCACTGGGTGACTGTGCTCAGGGAGCTTGTCAGCCAGACAGCCCTCATCTTTCCACTGTCCTGCTTCTCCTTCATCCCGGTTCTCGGCTTGTAACTGTCACTCTTCCGAGCTTTTGCAGGAAAGAATTCTCCTACCCTAGGGAGAGAAAAGACTGGCTCTTCTTTGTTTAGTAATGAATATAGTATATTTCCAATCTTCAGAAAATAGATTATTTTCTGAGATCACCTTTGGGAAATACTAAAACCCATGATAACTTTTTTTTTTTTAAGATTTTTATTATTTATTTGTCAGAGAGAGAGCACAGGAGCGAGCACAGGCAGACAGAGTGGCAGGCAGAGGCAGAGGGAGAAGCAGGCTCCCCGCTGAGCCAGGAGCCCGATGTGGGACTCGATCCCAGGACACTGGGATCATGACCTGAGCCGAAGGCAGCTGCTTAACCAACTGAGCCACCCAGGCGTCCCAAACCCATGATAACTTTAACTTAACTCCTTTAACTGTTGTTCTTTTGCACAGAATTCTGTTATCACTAAGCGACTAATCTATTTTAATTTTTATTCTTTTAATTACTTTTCAGTGTTCCAAATTCATTGTTTATGCACCACACCCAGTGCCCTCCATAATACCCACCACCAGGCTCACCCAACCTCCCACCCCCCTTCCCTCCAAAACTCTGTTTCTCAGAGCCCACAGTCTCTCATGGTTCATCTCCCCCTCCGATTTCCCTAACTCCCTTCTCTCCATCTTCCCATGTCCTCCGTGTTATTCCTTATGCTCCACAAATAAGCGAAACCTTACTGAATCTATTTAATAGAATTTTATATTTGGATTAGAAATCATGATATATATTCACATACGCAGTGCACACTACATATTTTGGCCTTTTTTTAATTAGTAAGAGACTGGCATAGATAGACAGGGCAATTAGCAAAAGCCTAGAGTATGAAAACTAATGTTGAATACCAGGTATCTTCTAATCTCTTGATTTTAAACTAATAATAAAGACCATCCCTCTATCATTTAGGCAGGGCCCAGGAAGACAGTTAGTGTATATACTGACCAAGTTCTAGGTCATTATAGAACCCTCTTCTGGTCCACAGTGAGAATCACTGATCTGATTCAGCTGACTCAGTTTCTAAACAAGAAAGGAGACTCAGTTCATGATAGCGCCAGCTGGGCGCACGGGTACCCTCATGCTGTTTTTCATTAGGTCACAAGTGTTCGGGCATGCCATCATCTATCTTCAAAACAGAAATGCAGTTTTTCCTGGACATAACCCTGGTGAAATGAATTAATGATTAATTTGTGTTAAAAGTATACTCAATAAAATATTTGAGGGGATATAATGCCTTGCTAAATAATGGGTCTCAACTTGAACCACACTAATTTTCAAGGGATGACTATTTTTAAATGTATGCTTTTTTAGCACATCATCTAGAATTTGTAAAATGCAGTATTAATGAAAACATGTCAAGATGTGACTTAAAGTGGCAAGTTATGTGCATATTCTGCTTGAGGCAGGCCAAAAGCCTACACTACTTAAAAGTCATGTTGTCAGTGGTATCAGTAGAAATTATGGATGGATGTGTTCTAGAAATAGATGATCCCGGTGATTTCAGGTTGGTTTTTTTTTTTCCCAGTTGGTTACATACTTGGACTTGGTGATCGACACGTACAGAATATCTTGATCAATGAGCAGTCTGCAGAACTTGTACATATAGATTTGGGTGAGTAACAGAAGATCAGGAATGCATCTTTATTCTGTTTATTAAATATTTAGTCATAGGAAATATTTGCCCCCAGGATGCTACAAGTGTGAGGGAGACAGACCAAAGTAATAAATATTTTAAAAACCCACATAAATACATGCTGGAGGGAATAGCTAACTCTGTTGAGATAATGAGTGGACTTACTACAACAGGTGACATATACAGGTCATAGAAGAAAGGAAAGATAGTCCAGACAGGAGAGAGCAAATCCGAAACAGGGACTCATGGGGACGTAACCTGTAGGAGCGGTGAGGCGCCAGAGATGGCTGGAGTGAAGGTTGCAAGGAGTTGAGCAGCTGGAGGGGTAGCTTGGTATTAGACTGTGAAAAGCCAGGCTCAGGGTTTCAACTTTAACCTGTGAGACAAGGGGAAGTAAATGAAGATTTACTGAAGGAGGACATGATCCTATTTAATTCCTGGAGAAATAATTTGGGGAGCAATACTGGCAGTGCCAAGACATGTTCAGGGCTAGTACCATAGTTGAGACAATTGAGGATGAGGACGAAAGCTGTGGAGGTCCGGAGCCGGGTTGGGCACGTTTTTGCTGTAACCTGCCGCGGGGACCTTAGATGTTGGCAACTGCGGGAGAAAGGACGTGGGGATAACTGATGTAGTTCTAGTGAAGGAACGCGGCTGGTTTTGTGAAGGAGGAGAAAGCAGTGAGCTCACTTTTGCATCTTGTTTTTAGGCGTTAATAGGACTTCCGGGTGTACTGGGCGTTTAATACACAGAGAAAGCAAAGAGGTTGAGCGTAATGATGGAGCTGCCAACCTTCTGCTAGTAGATGTCATCGGGCTGGAGGAGGTTCTGGTCTTCTGTATCATCCTTGATAAAGAGGACTGAGGACAGAAACCTAAGGAATGAGCTTTGAAAAGCCTGAGTCAGAAAAAACAATTGAGGAGTAACCGAATGCAGGGGTATCTTGGAAGGCGGGGCTGGAAGTTTTCCTGAAGGAAGAAGTGCTCGGACTACGGGTCAGATAAGCTGAGCCCCGAAAACAGGCCTTTGAATAGAACAGTTAATCAGTGCTCACAGCTTAGGAAGTAATTTGGATAGATCGGAAGAGTGAGACTGCCGAAAGGTACGAACTGAACAGGAGTTAGGATGTGCATGAGGAACGCGCCACTGTCCACGGGAGGTTTAGGAGGTTTATTTGCTGCAGAGACGAGAGAGACATGCTTCAGCCTTTTTTTTTTTTTTTTTTAAGACTTTGAGGGTTTTTTGTTGTTGTTGTTCATTTGCTTTTTTAAGATGAGAGTGGAGTGAACATGTTCTATATTGATAAGCTAGAGGAGAGAGACAGAGATCCTGAAATAGCAAGAGAGAAGTCCTAAAACATATGGGGTACAGTTGGCTTTACACGAGAGGCACATCGGCTCTTCTCCTGAGAGGAGGAAAGTCTTGAGCTAGAGGGGAAAGAACTGGAGGGAAATAATATTTACTCTTCTGTTTTAACTGAGAAAATGAAAGCGTGCTTGCTGGCTGAGCCTCAGAGGGACGGTAATTGGCCTTGTGAGAACAGTACAGGGCAAACCGGGCTCTACGGAGGTGAGACCAGGAGCTGAGTGGAGATGGGGAACAGAGACGACGCGCTGAGCAGTCCATGGGGCACTCACCTACCGTGCGGACCCTGCATTTGCTGTGGAGCGAGTAGTATCTTCACGTGCATTCTTCTAGCCTCCCTGGCATCTCCATTGTAGCTGGAGATGTGAGGCAGCAGTGAATGGACTAGGGAAGGAAGGAAGGCTGACAGACTAGAAATCTGAGTTTAAAGACTCTTCAGGATTTTTTAAAAATTTATTTGACAGAGACACAGCGAGAGAGGGAACACAAGCAGGGGGAGTGGGAGAGAGGGAACACAAGCAGGGGGAGTGGGAGAGAAGGAAGCAGGCTTCCTGCAGAGCAGGGAGCCCAGTGCAGGGCTCGATCCCAGGACCCTGGGATCATGACCTGAGCCGAAGGCAGACACTTAATGACTGAGCCACCCAGGCGCCCCTAAAGACTCTTTAATAAAGGGGTAGAAGAGATTTCAGTTAGAATGTGGCATTTAAGATTTCAAAGAAGGTGTGGTATTAGGAAGTTAGGAGTTCTGTATTGTAATACATAGGAGTCGCTGCTGAGAGGGTAAGATTGAGTTCCGTTAGAATAGAGGAGATCACCTATATCACCTGGTTTTCCCTAGAATGAATTCAGTTATACGAAGTTACAAGGGTAGTGACTGCTGGAGGCACAGAGCGGGTGGGAGGGATGTGGGTGAGTGTGAGGGACCTTGGTGGTGATGGGAATATTCTGGACCGTGACTGGATCAGTGTCCATGTCCTGCCTGTGATACTGAACTGTATGGTTTTGCAAGATTGGGGAGAAATGAATAAAAGGTATGTGGGGAATTTTTTGTTTTGTATATTGTATCTTATGAATGCATATCAATCTATAGTTATCTCAGAATAAAGTTTCATTTAATAAAAATTTTTAATATATAACTAATATGCATGTATACGTAAATACATAGAAGTTAAGATTATAGGCATATTTTGCATTTTTTTTTTTTTTGGATGATACCTTTTTTTTTTTTTTACTTTATTTAAGCTTTATTTAAACATATGATGTAACCCCACCACCCTCACCCAACCCCTCTTCCCCCCACCCCCCTCAGTTTGTTTTATGACATTAAGAGTCTCTTTTGGTTTTTCTCCCTCCCGATCCCGTCTTCTTTCATTTTTACTTTTCCTACCACCTTAACTCCCACCCCCGTTGCATCTCCACTTCCTCATATCAGGGAGATCATATATTTTGCATTTTAAATCCTCATCACATTTCACTTTAAGAAGTCACCCTTTAATCTAGAACTTTTCTATGTCTAGAAGTAGTTATGCTTTTTAAATTTGAGGTGCCTAACAGTGGCCCAGCAGAAACAAAAACCACCATGAGTTCTCGTCCTATGCAGAGTGGCGGGCAGATGATCTGGGGCCTCTGTGCAGCTCGCAGGCCCCAAGGGAGGGCAGTCTGTTTGCTCTGGAACCTGACCACGCTCTACTGTTTACTTTAGGAGTTGCTTTTGAGCAGGGTAAGATCCTCCCCACTCCTGAAACGGTTCCTTTCAGACTCACCAGAGATATTGTGGACGGGATGGGCATTACTGGTGTTGAAGGAGTCTTTAGAAGGTAAGTGTCTAAAGCAGATGGTATTTCATGTCAGCATTATTTGGATTATTGATTTCTATAGATTCTAGGGTTCGCTGCTAAGTCAGTGTTTGACTGGCAGTAAGGAAAACCCCAGGGAAAGATGATGCTAGTTTGCCCTTCCTCAGGCCATCTGGGACCTCACCCTGTATCACATATAGCTGTCCTTCCTCCCCGGCCCTGGAAGCAGCTTGCCTTAACTGTTCATGCCTCTGTCCACTGCTCAGAGCTCCTTCTGGTGCCCACTGTTGGGCAGATAAGCTCTGCTACAGGAGCATATGATGTCTCAGTTCCTGCTGAAAGCACTTCGTAGGTCCGTCTTTTCCCAGCATTGGCCCATGTGCTCAGCTTTTACTAGAGTAGATTCTAGTCAGCGTGAACTAACAGTAGTCAGTGACCGATGAAAGCCATGTTTCATAGTAGTACTGTGTGTTACTCTTATAAAGCTTAGCTTACATTCACATAGATAATTACATTCCTTTCAGAAGCATTTACTGAAAACCCAGTGTGCCTAATATTGTGCTCTTTGATATTAATTTGGGAATCATTAATAAGAACAGTCTCGGCACACTATACACGAATAACAAGGATGAAGAGATGTTGGAAACACTGGTGTGTAACAATTCATATTTGTAATGTGTTTATAGATGCTGTGAGAAAACCATGGAGGTCATGAGAAGCTCTCAGGAAACCCTGCTAACCATTGTGGAGGTAAAGTAAAAGGAAATCTTGAATATTTTAAATCTTCAAAAAATTTTTAACTTACTGGGGTGCCTGGGTAGCTCAGTGGGTTGAGCCTCTGTCTTCAGCTCGGGTCGTGGTCTCAGGGTCCTGGGATCAAGCCCCACATTGGGCTCTCTGCTCAGTGGGGAGCCTGCTTCCTCCTCTCTCTCTGCCTGCCTCTCTGCCTACTTGTGATCTCTGTCAAATAAATAAATAAAATCTTAAAAAAATGTTAACTTATTTAAGAAAGAGCAAGCACAAGCAGGGAGGAGGGTCAGAGGGAGACAGAGAAGAAGGCTCCCCACTGAGCAGGGAGCCCAATTCGGGCTTGATCCCAGGACCCCAGGATCACAGCCCGAGCTGAAGGCAGCTGCCTTACTAAACCACCCAGAAATCTTTGTGTATCTTGTTAGGATGTCACTGATTTGAGGATCGGTGCTTCATGTTAATGTGGTGGGATGATGCTGGGCAGCAGGAGGGAGTGGGGTGTGCACATCAGGAAACAGTGGTTTACGGGTGCCTGGGTGGCTCAGTGGCTTAAAGCCTCTGCCTTCGGCTCCGGTCATGATCCTAGAGTCCTGGGATTGAGCCCCGCATGGGGCTCTCTGCTTAGCAGAGAGTCTGCTTCCCCCTCTTTTCTCTGCTTGCCTCTCTGCCTACTTGTGATCCCTCTCTCTCTGTCAAATAAAAATATAAATAAATAATCTTAAAAAAAAAAAAGGAAACAGTGGTTTAGAAATGCCTCCAGTCCTTCCAGGTTTTGGGGCATGTTACAGCATTGTAACTCATCTCTAGTATTTAATTCATAATTGTCAAACCACTTTGACATTTCCACTCTCACCTGTGACACGACTAGCTTTCAGAATGGTTTTCAGAGAAATGGGTTTTTGAGAGAAATCAGTAAAATTTTTTTTTTTAAGATTTTATTTATTTGTCAGAGAGAGAGAGAGCATATGAGCACAGGCAGAGGCAGAGGGAGAAGCAGGCTCCCTGCCGAGCAAGGAGCCCGATGTGGGACTCGATCCCAGGACATTGGGATCATGACCTGAGCCGAAGGCAGCCGCTTAACCAACTGAGCCACCCAGGCATCCCGAGAAATCAGTAAATTATATCGCCTTTACCCCAGCCCAGGTTCAGAATGTGTAATCACTGCCTTGTGTTGATCAGGAAGAAAGAAAAAGAAGTGATGCAAATTTCCAGTGCTTAATGGCATTAGCTCTGCCTCAGAGAGAATTCTGTCCCTTAAAGTGATGACTCACCATGCTGGTGTCTGGGGCAAGAGATCAGGTGTTTCATGCACAAGGAAACGTGGGCGGCAGAGCACGGGCCAGCCTCCCCCACTTACAGCCTCAGCACTTATCCTCTAACCCATGGTGCTCGGCGGGCTGTACTTGAGTATCACTGCACAGCTCTTAAAAAATATTCACGCTGACCGTATTCAAACCATACTTCCAGGGGTAGGGCAGGAACATTTGTGTTTTTTTAAAAGCTATTGATATCTACTGGGTGGAGGCCAGGAATGCTGCTACCCATCCTATCACACACAGGACAGCCCCTGCAACAAAAAGTAGTCAGCCAAAAATGTTAGTAGTGCCGGCACTAAGAAACCCTGCTCTAGCTTAATCAGTCTGTAGTCCTTTATTGGTTTCATTCATCTTCTGTTTTGATAGTAAGACTAAAATCATTTTTTGAAGTACTCTGGTTCTTACTTGAATTCAAAATTCACAAATATGACTCCTAACAGAACCCCTGGGGTTTGAAATAATTTGTATTGTTTCTCTACTGAAACCCAAGACGGCCATATAGGCTCTTTGTAATACTAGAGGTCTCCATTCCTTTTCATTATTTGATTAATAAAATGTACCTCCCTATGGGTTCAAACTGAGCAATCATCAACTTCATATAGACTGCTACAGGCAGAAGACATCACACACAAACCTAACGGTAACCACAAATCAAAAACCAGTAATAGACATGCAACAAGTAAGAAAGGAACCCAAGCATATCATTAAACTAACAACCATGAAAAAGAAACAGAAAAGGATCAGAGAAAAACTGCAAAAACCACCACAAAACCAGTAACAAAATGGCAATAAATATCTATTAGTAATTACTTTGAATGTGAATGGACTAAAAGCTCCAATCAAAAGACACAGGATGACAGGATGGATTAAAAAAAAGACCCATCTATATGCTGCCTACAAGAGACTAACCCCAGACCTAAAGACACGTGCAGATTCAAAGTAAGGGGATGGAGAACCATCTTCATGCTAATGAATGTCAAAAGAAAGGGAAAGTAGCAATATTTATATTGGACAAAATAGATTTTAAAACAAAGACTGTAAAAACAGACAAAGAATAACATGGTATAATAAAGGGGACAGGGGGCGCCTGGGTGGCTCAGTCAGTTAAGTGTCTGTCTTCAGCTCAGGTCATGATCTCAGGGTCCTGGGATTGAGCCCCATATCTGCTCCCTGCTTAGCGGGGAGTCTGCTTCTCCCTCTCCCTCTGGTCCTCCTCCCCATTTTTGCTCTGTCTCAAATAAAATCTTTAAAAAATAATGATAATAATAAAGGGGACAATCTAGCATGAAGGTATACAAAATTGTAAATATTTATGCACCCAATATGGGAGTAACCAGATACATAAGACAGTTAATAAGAAACATAAAGGAACTAACCAATAGTAATACAATAATATCAGGGGATTTTAACACCCCTCTTATACATTTATGGACCAACCTTTGAAACAAGATCAACAAGGAAACAGTGGCTTTGAATGACCAACTGGACCAGATATATTCAGAACATTCTACCCTAAAATAGCAAATCTACATTATTTTAAGTCACATGGAACATTCTCCAGAACAGATCACATATTGGGCCATAAAACAAGTCTCAACAAATTAAAAAAGAGTGAGGTTATACCATGCATCTTTTCTGACCACAATGCTAAGAAACTGTAAGTCAACCACAAGAAAAATTCTGGAAAGGCCATAAATACATGGAGATTACATAACATGCTACTAAACAATGAATGGGTCAACAAAAAATATCAAAGAAATCAAAAAGTACATGAAAACACAATGGTACAAAATCTTGTGATCAGCAAAAGCATTTCTCAGAGGGAAGTTTATAGCAATACAAGCCTAGGGGCGCCTGGGTGGCTCAGTGGGTTAAAGCCTCTGCCTTCGGCTCAGGTCATGATCTCAGGGTCCTGGGATCGAGCCCCGCATCGGGCTCTCTGCTCAGCAGGGAGCCTGCTTCCTCCTCTCTCTCTGCCTGCCTCTCTGCCTCCTTGTGACCTCTCTCTCTGTGTCAAATAAATAAATAAATAAATCTTTAAAAAAAAAAAAAAAATACAAGCCTACCTCAAGAAGCAAGAAAAATCCCAAACAACCTAACCTTAACACCTAAAAGAGAAAAAGTACAAACAAAACCCATATCAGTAGAAGGAAAGAAATAAAAGTAGAGCAGAAATACATGAAATAGAAGCTTAAAAAAAAATAAGTGAAACCAGGAGCCAGTTCCTTGAAAAGATCAACAAAATGGATAAACCTCTATCAAGACTCATCAAAAGAAAAAAGAGAAAGGACTCAAAATCACAAATAAAAGAGGAGAAATAACCCAGAAACACAATTATAAGAATATTATGAAAAACTATGCCAACAAATTAGACAACCTGGAAGAAATGGGTAAATTCCTAGAAGCACCTACCAAAACTGAAGCAGGAAGAAGTAAAAAATTTGGACAGACTGGTTACCAGGAAGAAATTGTTGGGAGTTTTTGATGACTGATTGAAATAAAACTCCAGGACCAGATGGCCTCTCAAGGGAATTCTCCCCAACATGTAAAAAAGAATTAATACCTGTTCTCGAACTATTTCAAAAAATAGGAAAGAAAGGAAAACTTCCACATTGATTGTATGAGGCCAGTATCACCCTGACACCAAAACCTGGTGAACACAACCTAAAAAAAGAGAACTACAGGCCAATATCCCATATGAACATAGAGGCAGAAACCTTCAACAGAATATTAGCAAACTGAATCCAACATTACATTAAAAAAATCATTCACCATGTGGCCAAGTGGGATTGATTCCTGGTATGCAAGAGTGGTTCGGTATTTGCAAATCAAAGTGATACATTGATAAGAGAAAGGATAAAAATCCTATTATAATGTCAGTAGACACAGAAAAAAGCATTTGACAAAGTACAACTTCCACTCATGATGAAATCCCTCAGTGAAGTAGGTTTAGAGGGAGCAGACCCAACATAATAAAGGCCCGATATGAAAAACCCACAGCAAACATCATCCTCAATAGGGAGAAACAGAGCTTTCCCTCTATGGTCAGGAACTAGACAAGGCTGCCCACTCTCACCACTTGTATTCAACATAGTCCTGGAAGTCCTAGCCACAGCAGTCAGACAACAGAAAGAAAGAAAAGCATCCAACTTTGTAAGGAAGAAGTAGATTTTCATTGTTTGCAGATGACATGATACCAAAAAATAGAAAACCCAAAAGATTCCACCAAAAACTCGTAGAGCTGATAAACGAATTCAGTGACGTCGCAGGACACAAAGTCAGTGTGCAGAAATCTGCAGGCAAGCAGATGTTCCACTTTGTGCTGCCACCCTTTTTGTGTTTTCTCGGTACTGCTGTAGGCTGGAACCATGTTTCATTCTAGGACGTGTCGTGCATCAGCAGTACCAAGATCTGCCCGCTGTTTTGTGCTGTTCCGGGCAAGTGCCAGGGCCACAAAAAACTGTGGGGTGGCGACTTCGAACATAAGCGCTTTGTGCCTAAGTTCCAGGGTTACTGTGTGACATGGCTTTCGAGTTGAGAGATCCCAACCAGGTTCACCCACAAAAGGGACCTTGGGTTGGGAGGAGCTTTCAATACCCTTTGTTTTCACCAGTGGAATTTAGAACTCATTGAGAGAAGAAGAAAAAGCCTTAAGAATAGAAATCAAAATGTTAGCTTTATTACTGGAAAAATGATGGGTGAAGATGGCCTAGGCCTAGGCTTACTGGTGCTGTCCAGCTCCCACAGCTGCTCTCTCAGTTGCACAGCCTACCTCTGCACCAGAGGGATACCCTTGCGCAGGACCCTAGTGGTGAAAAAGAGGAGAACGAAAGGACTAGTCCTTAGCTCTTTTTAATAGACTAGTCAGGAAACTGAGGTCAAGGGATGTCACCACCCCCACTCAAGGAGGGGAATGGATTCGGAATGGGAGAAGCATCCCAGAGCATTATGCTAGCCCAGTTTCCTCCACAAGGAAACAGTACCTCGTTGGGTCATCCCCATCCCTCCAGTCACCTACCATTCGACTACCCCGTTATTTTTTATCACGCTGGTTCCTCTGTCTCTGCATATGTCATC